>ML109451.1:0-83651 GCA_003697995.1 Taxidea taxus jeffersonii | reverse complement strand
AAAAAAAAAAAGCCTTATTTTTCAGACACTGCTATCCATTGGTAGGCCCTTGCTTACAGTTGGTTTCCTGTAGAGAAGACAAACTTGCATGGGCCCCACTATACTTTATACTTTGTAGGATGGTTGCCCATGCACAGATGTCATATTTTTCTTTGGGACAACTGTGGCCTTGGCCATGTTAATACTAGGCTTTGTCTAATAAAGCAAGCTGGCTAGAAAGCAAAAGCCATTATCTCTGTGTAACGTGCGAGTTGTGAGCTGGTTGCTTTCAGGCTGTTGCTTTGTTGTGCTGTGGCCTGTTCTAGTAGACTGGCAATGTGAGGCTTTGTAGTTTCATTTTATTGTGCCAATGGGCAAAATGCTCTGTGTCCCTCACTTTCCATTTCTGCTCATTTCGCTCTTTTGAGAGAATAAATTGTAAATGTTCTTCTCCTAGTTTCATAACATGATGATGAAAAGAAATACTCTAATGGTGCTTTTTAAATGAAGTATGAGTTTGAAGTTTTGGGACTGATGTAGGACTTTATGTAATCAGTGAGTGTTCTCACCTGACACACCATTCTACAATGCTTTTTTGGAACTGCGTACTGTGAAGAAGTTGTGACATTTTCCAAAACAACTTTGATGCCCAAATAAATAGATGAGCAATACCGCACATCATTTTCCCTCTGTTCTTTAGGTGTCATTTTATGATGGTGGATTATATAACCCTTATGGGTCTCGAACTGTAAGTCCAAACAAGGGGAGGTGATGAGGAGGGGTGTGTGTGTAGGTGGGCACAGTTTACTTACAAAGAAAAAGTCATTTAATCTGGCCTGCAGTTGCTCTATAAGCTGTGACCCATGAGCTAGCTGGTTGTGACTCTCACCCAAGTTGTGAGGAACTGCTTGCTGGAAATCATGGCTCACAGTATGAAGGGAATATAGGTGGAAAAACTTCTTTTCAGGTTCATTATTCCCTGAGGAAGAGCATGGGAGCAGTACTCCTCAGGGCGTTCCCTTCCTCTCCTCACCCTCCAGCCGAGGGTCGATCTGGAGGGTTGGGAGGGAGGTAGAATTCCAGACCTGGGAGTAACAGTCAGCTTCTCCCCGGGAGCCAGTGGCCACTTAGATCCAGGATCACAAATGTATTCCCCCAGCAGGAAAAGGAGCTGGCCATTATTGTAAAATCTTTCTTCTTGGAAACTTTATAGCCATCTGAATACAGTTATTACTCATCAAGAACAAGTTCAGCCCGAAGCAGTCCCGTGGTGAGCTGTCTGGTCTCTTTGCATGCTTTTTAGATACTTTGGGTTGTTTCCTTAATCTGTGCTCACAATTCAGAATATTAAGAATGTGTGTTCACTCTCTTGGCGTGGATTATCATTTTCCTTAAGTACCCAAACTCAAGTATACTAAATTGTCCTAATTGGTGTTTACTGTGTGAATGTGACTTAGCACATAATTTCTGAAATGAAATTTCAGTGCCTTTCGAAGTTTTAAAAAATGTGTATTGTTTTTTATGTGAACTTCTTATCTTTTCATTGGTGATAATTCACTATATGGGTTGATTGTCCTATGTTTCTCCTTTCCATCTCGGCTTCCTGCATTGAGCCATTTCACTTGCCAGCACTTCAGTCAATGGAGTGAAAGGAGAAGTAATAAAACAAGCCAGCTTTTAAAAATTGTTTACATAAAAGACAAAACTGGGACAATTCTAATCACCTAATCTTTCTGGAATATTAAAACACTTTTTTAAGTTATAAAAGAAATACTAGCTTAAGGAAATTCCAAAGTAAAAGTCTCCTGACCCTTTCCATATGTCTCCTTTTCAACCGAATGCGTTTTGGAGATATTTTTGTGTCAGCACATTCTTTTTAATGGCAATATATTATCCCATTAGTGTATGGGCTAAACATTTTATTTTTCAGGATTTCTTGGATATATTAATTTTTTGGTAGGTATTATTTTGGTTTTTTGTTTTTAAATTGAAGTATTGTTGACACACAAGGTGGTTACATTAGTTTCAGGTGTAGAACATAGTGATTTGACAAATCTGTATTATGCTGTGCTCCCCAAAAGTGTAGCTCCCATCTGTCACCATACAATGTGAATACAGTGCCATTGACAAGATTCTCTCTGCTGTAGCTTTTGTCCTCGTCACTTGATCATTATATAACTGGAAGCTTTTATGTCCCACTCCCTATCGATGGATATTTAGGTTGCTAGATTTTTGCTACAGCAAACACTTGCATAATGGACTTTCGTATATAAGTATATTTTTGTGTACTTATGAGTAGATCTCATATAAAGTAAATTGCTAATCATTAAATGATGGGGATCAAAAAATAAATAAATGATGTATATATGTTTAAATTATGATGCATATTGCCATATTGCCCACCAAAAAGACTATACTAATTTACATTTGCAATGGCAAATGATGACTTTAGGAATTACTTTGTTATTCTTGACAGTGTCAAAATAGGAGAAATTATTAAAGCAGTTTCTTAATGGTCAATACAGATTGCTTTGTAGAGTGGAATAGGTAAGCCAAAATGGGTTTTCTTTTACATACATATTGGGATCTGTTCTCCTGCCATTCCCAAGAGACACTTCTCAAGAATTCCACTCCTATTCTTAACGAAAATGTACACAGGGATATTTAGGAGATACAAGTAGGAAGTTTACTTTTACCTCACTCTGTAATAAAATTCCACTTGGCAATTCTTGGACCCGGTAGCATTTTTAATGTACCAATGTTATGGCCCCTTGCCAATAAAATCGTGGTAATATATTTTCAGTCACGTGTAGAACCTTGTCCTTGTGTGCTGGCTACATGTTATTTCATTTGCAAGTTCAGAGTTATATCTTGGTGATGCCAGAATGGTTCCTCAGTGATGTCAGAATGGAGGTAACCTATGCAGATGCAAGATGAGCCTCCTGCTGCTCATGAAATAGGAAGAAAACTAGGGTGATGTTAGAAATATCTCCACCCATTGCATAGGAATGAATAAAGGAAAATAAGAATCATCATTTCAGTGTCCTTGCTGGTAGGAAATTCTGTGTTTGATGTACTTCACTTGAAGATATTCTTATATTTTTCTCTCCCAAACTTAAGCATTAAGTATACTTGTTGATCCCTTGATGGGCTTCCCAAAGGGCTGCACAATAGCTGGTGCCAGCGATAGGCTCATGTAGAGTAATTGCATGCTTCCCCAAACCTTGCCTAATGTGCTTACAGCCAGGTAAGACCTGTAGTGACATCACTTGTTTTTCATTATCTGCTTTTAATATCTGTAGTTTCCCGACGATGACACTGCAAGCATTGCGTCTTCTGGTCGTGCCAGTCGTGGGCGAAGGGACAGTGTGGTGAGCGTGGTTTGCATGCAAACTCATACAATAAGTTTTTAAATTGCCCCCCTATATGTGATCTCATGAACTCTACTGGAAAGTGAAATTTGCGTTTGACAAAAATGAGCAGTTTCCTCAAATTTAGCTTATATGAATAATTTGCCTTCAAAAATGTGTCCCTTTGAATATGTATTCTCTGTGGGCTATGGAAGCTTTCATCAGTAACTTGCCTCTTTACACCTCTTAGGTGCTGGTCTTGTGTATTTGAAAGATTTTTCACTTTTTATTCTTTGTTGCTGTTTTATGTGCATGTACTTATGTGCACAGTTCACCAGAAACAAAAACGTTTCTCCAGCAAAATGAATGCTCCGCTTTGCATAAAACTTGTAACTATGGATTACAGATCATGTTGCCATCAGTTGCTTTCTTTACTGTGAATTTGAGATATATTATTTATAGTTTATACGTCTTTTAAGACCTGAGAACTTTTTAAAGCGTCGTTGATGGCAAAATTTAGAAATCCTGGTAAAAAATTCTGGTTAAAGATGCAACTATCATAATAATTGTAGAAGCAACAAATAGCTACGTCAAAATACAAATTATGTAATTTCAGATTATTCTTTTGATGATGTTGGAAGTTTTTCAAAGAGCTGATGACATTTTTGCTTGGAAGTTTTTCAAAGAGCTGATGACATTTTTGCTATATTTAAGAATTGACTTGAAAATTACATTGATAAGGATGATATGTCAGCTTAGAGCTAGAAAAGAGCCATGTTTTGTGAAAGACTGTAAACCTTTCCTAGGAAAGGGGAACACCAAGTGTTTGTGAGATTTGTTGCCAAAAATGCAGTGATCTAATTAAGGCAGTTGTGGTCAGTTGGTGAGCCAGTTAATGCTCATCCTCAAAGCTGAAGGAGAACAAACAAGCCAGAACACCTGAAAGCTCTTTGGAGAGTGATGGAGTGGAAAGGGCAGGCAGGGACTTTAAAGTAATGATGCCTGGGTTTGAGTCACTTCTACAAATTGCATTAGTGGCAATTTATTTGTAATGGGAATCTTAATGATTGTCCATGTAGGTAAGCTGAATATATATGCATTAAATGAATTACTATATGGGAATAACTACAAAATTCTTGAGACAGTAGGAAGCAGTAAAATAGTAGGTATATCTAAATCTAAGTTGTATTATAATTACTATAAATAAAAACACTGTTGCTTGACTGCACTAGCCCTTAGCAAAACTTCACACTTGTAAGCCTTCTTTGTCTCCGGATGGACTTCCAGATTCCCTTCGTGGAAGGGAAGAGTTTTTAAATAAGGTAATCAGAACCGAGGTAAGGGAAGCTGATGAGTGAGGTAAAAAATACTCATTAATTAGACAAATGCTTATGGAGTACCTTTTACATGTGAGGCACTGTATTAAGTGCTGGGAATAATATGGTAGGCTAGACATACTGGATTTCTGACTTCATGGAGCTTATATCCTAGTGAAAGAAATAGAAAATGAACAAGTAAACAAAGGAAGAAAAGTGAAGTAACCCCAGGGATTGTGAAGAGAAAAACAGGTGATAGGATGGGGCACATTGAGGGATGCATGTGCAGGTGTGCCTCCCTTTGCATGGGATGGTCAGAGAAGGCTTCCCCAAGGGAAGTTACCTTTGAGCTGGACTTGAAATGGGAGGAGCCAGCTGCTTGAAGAGCCGAAGAGCTTTCTAGGCCAATTACAAAGTCTCAGGTGGGAAAAGACTGAGTTGGGGAACCAGAAAGGGGCCAGTGTAGTTCTTCCATTATTTTGCCCCACAGTTCCTTGTCTTGAGGAATATGAAAAAGAGGGAAGTGTAGAAATTGGGCAAAAGGTGCAGTAAATAACCTGGGAAGAATGCTGTGTTGAGCATATATGTGCTTAACAGAGTTGAGAGCTATAATGCACTGTACATTTTTGAAATATGGTAGAGGCTTTAGGTCAGTACTCTCCTAGTGAGGATGATGCAACTGCTCAACATGGGAGCTTTGGCCGGCCCTCAGCCATTACATGATCTCTCTGGGCTAGAGCTGAGTTGAGGTGCACAAAGGCTTATTTTAGGGAGCTGTGATTTCCTGTAGGAACCCCTTTACATTTCTTTTCTACTTTTTTGAGTAGGTTCATTGCAGTGGTTTCCTCATTGCGTGATACAATAACAAGCACCAAAACAGTATTTTTTCCCTTGCATGCCGTTGTTCTTATCCTTTTCCTGTCTCTTTTCTTAACCTTTAAAGCATGTCATTTTTTTCTGATTGAAAGGTTTCTACCGCCGATTATTTTAGTCGCTCCAGTCGTAGGGGGAGTGTAGTCTCTGAGGTGGATGACGTCAGTATTCCCGATTTGACTAGCGTGAGTGTCTTGCATGGGAGTTGTGGTGTCTCAGGCTTGTGACTAATGGCTAATACATTAGCTATTTGAAAGTTTGGATCTTAATTTGCTGCTTTAATTTTTATTGGAATACAGTAACCTAAAATAATAGTTATTTGTTTTGTTTTGGAATGTATATACTGATATGCTCTGATTAAAAAAAAAACAAAACAGAAAGCTTTTCTGTGAAAATTTTCCCCTGTAGAACCCATCAGCAGCTCCAACAATTGCCCGTGTTCTGCCAGTTTTGCTTCATCTCTTTCTTCCCCTTGCCGTCTTTCTTTTTCTTCTGAATTATTTTAAAGCAAATCCATGGTATTTCCTAGTAGTTGAGTATGCATCTCTAATTGAGAATTTCTTTTTCATGTTCACTCTACCATTGTAATACCTAATAAAAATAAAAATAATTCCTTAAAACCTAATACCTAGCCCATATGTAGATATTCCTGATCTGTCTTAAAATTTTTCTTCCTTTTTTATTTTGGTGAATATATAAAGTACTAGACAGATTTTGAAGGTTGAACAATAGAAGATACTACTTAGTAAAGTATCACTAATTTATGGTAACTGGGAAGAATCTGAATAGATTTTAAACATTTGGACTATGACATTATCTTGAAGAAATACCTGTCCATTGCTTTCACGTTTATTGGGAACTAAATTTAGGAAAGATTTTCCAGTAGAGATGCTTCGAGGCATTTCTCTTAATGAAGGAACTCCAACCAGCAGATACCCCTCTGCGTGATCTAATAGCCTCTTTTTCTCTTTGACACCTCCTATCCTTTGCTGGGATTAGTTCTGTTTTGCCTATAGACCAGTGCTGTCTGATTTTCAAGCACTTTGAAGCAGATGAGAGACAACGTTCCCTAGTCAAAAAGTTAGTTTTTGAATGAAGAGGTATTATTTATATGTAGCACATTGCTGGTTTTATTTAAATAGCTATTTTTGAATGACTTTAATCTGGAAGATAATTTTAATTGTGGTCCTTAAGTATTCCAGATTGTTGGGTCTCAAACCTGGCTGTATAGCAGTCCTGTCTTGCCCTCTGTCAGATCAGGGAATCTGCATGTCGAGTTGGAAGATTGGCTCCCAAGTCTTTCCTCTGAAATATTGCTCATTTTAATGATTTGTTTAGCAACCTTTTTTTGGGTAGGTATAAACAATTTAATTTATTTTATACACCTCTTTTTTCTTAAAAACTTTGAATTCTATTAGCTTTAATTTGTGATGGTGGTTCTATCCTCCTTACATGTATTTCTTGGCAATTTATTTTAGTAACTACACAGAAGTGAAAAGCTTGATAGTTTAAAAAAAGTCTCCCTGCTTCTGCTAATTTAATATAACTCTTTTCTTTACCCAGATAGTTATTTTGGTTTATTTACATATCTTTAAATAAAAAGTATACAAGTTTAAGGTGTATAATTTGGTTTATTTACATATCTTTAAATAAAAAGTATACAAATTTAAGGTGTATAATGTATAAGATATACATGCATCATTATATCACATCATCACGCTGTACCCCTTATAACCTAAAAGACTCTCTAGAGCAGTGGTTGGCAAATCTGGCCAGCACCCTCTATAGCCTGTGAGCTAATGGTATATATATATATATATTTTTTTTATGATTATCTATCTATCTGTTTTTATGATATCCTTAATTTTGCCCCTTGGCAAAGCCCAAATATTTGTTGTTCTCCTCTCTAGAGCAAGAATTTTTTCTAATATTATTTCTTTTAAGGGTAACCACACAGCTCATTGTAGATAAATGGAAAGTGGACTTGATGTTGGTAAGATCCCCCCCACACACCACTTTTTGATATGATAAGCTAGGAAATTTGCATTTCATAAAAATTTTTTATTTTTATTTTTATTTTTAAAATCAGAATATTTCCCGGGATATTTTATTTTTATTTTTATTTTTAAAATCAGGATGTTTTCCAGAAGGAATTATCCTGATTTTAAAATGCTGACAATGAATTCAAAATTTTAAAAGACACTTTCAGGCTTCCCCATTGTGGAGCAGACATATGTGTACATTCTGCTGCATTTATAACTTCTGAACTAGGAGTGCTGAAAAAGGGTGCCAGGCCCAGATTTGGCAAAACTCATTATAAAGTATTTATGATTGCTCTAGCCTCTGGTCTTTTCTTCTGCACTGTTTCTTTGTCCCATCCATCAGGCTGGGGAAAAGGATGTAAATGTGCTTTCATTTTACTGACTGTTAATAATCACACCATTTCTGAATGGAATCCTCAGCCATTTTTGCTTTGGGAGATGATTAAAATTAATTGCTCCCTTACCTTCTGTGGTTAGAGAATCAGTCTTCACTTTTCTGGTTGCTTTTCTTTTTACCGTCAAACAGGTTTTTTTTTTTTTTTTTTAAGATTTTATTTATTTATTTGTCAGAGAGAGTGAGCACAGGCAGACAGAGTGGCAGGCAGAGGCAGAGGGAGAAGCAGGCTCCCTGCTGAGCAAGGAGCCCAATGTGGGACTGGAGCCCAATGTGGGACTCGATCCCAGGATGCTGGAATCATGACCTGAGCTGAAGACAGCTGCTTAACCCACTGAGCCACCCAGGTGTCCCACCGTCAAACAGTTTTTGATCATATTATCACATCCACATATAACATTAGAAGTTAGAGGATTAGACTGCAATAACTATAATAAACAAAACTATAAATACGTTGATTGAGTTAATTCAAATGCCTTAATATGAATACCTTTGTCTTCTGATCATATATATTACATTAGATTTACTGATACAGTTGACAGAATAGGTGCTGCATGCTGAAATTTATATACATCAGATATGCATATACATCAGATATGCATAGCTCAATTATATCAAGTCTCTGATATATTTTTTAAAGATTTTAAAGATTTTATATGAGAGAGCGAGAGATTTGAGAGTGAGAGAGAGAGAGAGTGCACAAACAGGGGGTAGGGGTAGAGGGAGAGGGAGAAGCAAACTCCCCGCTGAACAGGAAGCTGGATGTGGAACTCAATCCCACGACCCTGGGATCATGACCTGAGGAGAAGGCAGATGCTTAACCAACTGAACCACCCAGGTGCCCTCAAATCTCTGGTATCCTTTTAAGAAAAAAAAGAATAATGAGAACAAGATACAAGTCTTTATTTCTAAACAACTCTTTTTAAAAAAATCTTGTTTTCCTTTTGAGAGAGAGAGTGGGTGCACACAAGGGGAGGGGAGAGGGATAAAGAGAATTTTAAGCCAGCTCCACGCTCAGGCTCCACACTCTTCCAGTATAGAGCTTGGCCTGGGGCTTGATCTCATGATCCCAAGATCATGACCTGAGCCAAAATCAAGAGGCAGATGCTTAATCAACTGAGCCACTGAGGC
Source organism: Taxidea taxus jeffersonii (assembly GCA_003697995.1). NCBI lineage: Eukaryota > Metazoa > Chordata > Mammalia > Carnivora > Mustelidae > Taxidea > Taxidea taxus. The sequence goes on along the minus strand of ML109451.1, from coordinate 74,566 downwards.
GCCTCTCTAAATAACTCTTTTAAATGATATATTCAAAATGTATTTACAATAGAATTTTCTATTTCAATATAAAAGGTTCAGTTGTATTTTACCATTTTAGTAATGTAAAGTTATCTGTCAAACTAAGTAGCCATATGCTGAAATGAAGTTCAAAGGGCCTTTTAATCAGAGAATAAATAAACATCTTTCTTTTAAGAAGAAACAAGGAGTTTCAAGGATTTGACAAGTCATGTATTCTAAGAAATATTTCTCACATGTACTAATTTCAACAAATATTTAAGGAGTTTAGATTTAAAGAGAAACAATCCATAATCCCTAATGTCAAGAGCAAAGCATTTTCAGATGTCCCAGACATAAATAAGGCAATTTATCACTGAAATGTGGGAAAGATTATATTTAAGGTTTTGTTTACTAGTATTATAATTTGAAATCCTTTAGGAAAATACTTTTTTTTTTTTTTAGGAAAATACTACTTTTGAACTCTTAAGCATTCAAATTGGAATATAAAGTTTGCTGCCATGTGCTCTTCTTTTCTTTTGATTTGTTTATTAGAGAGACAGTGTGCACACAGGAGTGTGTGCCAGCGGGGGGGCAGGAGGAAGGAGAAGGAGATAGCATCTCCAGCAGACTCCCCACTAAGCAGGAAGCTGGATATGGGGCTCTATCTCAGGACCCTGAGATCATGACCTGAGCTGAAATTGAGTCCAGCACTTACCAACTGAGCCACCCAGATTTCCTTGCTCTTCTTTTCACTTTAATACTAATATGAAATACTGCAAGCTTGTTAGCTGACTTCCAAGTTCCAGCTATCAAAGAGGCCCTTTTCTTGATTGGAAAATTACCTATTTAATTATTTAAGGGTACAATGACATGATATTTACTTGAAATTTTTGAGAATAGTAAACTATAGTTAATATTAATGACTAAGTCCTGAGGGCCATATTTGTGGGGGACAGAGGAGGGGAAGCTTTGCTTAGTGTTTTTTTTTTTTTTTTTATCTACTTTTTTTTTAGCAACTTGATTTTTTTTAGTATTGTTTCTATCTCAGTTTAATTTGCATGTTTTACAGAATTGTGACCATATAGTATATGCAGCCTTTGTTTTCTGATTTCTCACTTACTAATCTTATAAATGTTTTATATATTAGTACATATTCATATTTTCCACTGTTATTTATACAGTTTTTTATTTATCAGCTGTAGTCACGTTTTGCATTAGATCCTCTTGCTCATCTTACAACTGAAAACCAACCTTTCCCTATTTTATACTTTAATATATTAAGCATGATTAAATGCTATTCCACTGAAAAGCTTTTTCAGGATCTGGCAGACTCTGGGTCATCATTATGAACACTAGTGTGTCATTGCAGAGCCATTGTATAGAGCTCCTGGCTGCTAGAGAGAGCACTGGAGCTTTTAGAACAGTAGGTTTCAAGTAGCTTTTTGTCTAAATGGAAGACAGCACATAGTATAATACAATCTGAGAAGTGAGAACTGGAGTCTCTGGCCAAGTCACTGCAGCCCAAATGACTGGACTGCAGCATGGCTGCTCTTGGCATTTTTTGCTGCCTTAACAATCCCTGAGGTTTGGCGCATGATCAGTTTGGGTTGCGACAATTGGGATCTGTCTGTCAGAAGACAGTGAAAGCAATAGAGTCAACATTGCGATGGACTAGTTCAGTGATGCAGCCTCTGAAATGTAAGATCATTCCAAGTTGACTGTTAAGAAAAATGGGTGGATTTGGGGGGTTGTTTTGTGAGCCAGGATTTCAGATAGACCTAGAAGAGCGTTTCTGAATGTTGCTTGTTTTTCTCTTTAACTTATTAGTAGAAGAGAGGTGGGATATACTCTGAGGAATATATGGCTGTTTTATTCAGATACAGTATTTCTTTGATTCTGAAGAATAACACTCTTAAGTATGAGGCAGCGTGTTTAGTAGTACAAATGTGATGGAAGGTTATTCTTTTTTGCAACAATAATTGCCAGTATTAAAAACTGCTGTAATGGTTTGTTTTCAAAACCACTTTATATGTGATTTTTAAAAAAATCAAAGTTAACTAAAATCAATTCCTTTTTAAGAGTAGTACAATAAAAAGCAAAAAGATCGAAGCCTAAGATAGTATTTATATTACTGAATAAAGTAAACACCTTTTATATAAACACTGAGAGGAAAAAAATGAACATGATAAATGCGGGCAATGAAGAAGAACAGAAAAACTTTCAAATATGAGGAAGTTAGAGTGAAGTGATCTGAATAGAGCCAGAAATAATGACATTTTGTGTTTTAATAATTAACTGAGGAAAGTTTTAAAATCTTTTTTCTAGATTGGGCTGGGAGGTTTGATCTAGGAGTTGGAGTCTCGATATATTTTCATTTAGTTAAATCTCTCTGTGACTTTTTCCCCCTAGTGGTAATTGGGGCCGTATATACAGGTAAATTTTATGAACACAGGGTTAAAGATTAACAAACCTGAGATCTGGACTCAGCCCTGACATTTAGTAGTCGTTGAGGACAAAATCTTTCACCTTTTGAATTTCTCTTTCCTCAGCTGTAAGGTCAGGGTTTGGAATTAGACCTCTAAGGTACCTCTCTTCATGAAATAAACACTAATCCTATCTGCAGAAGATAGGATAACTCCGTTATGGTGTGCCCAGACGGTAGGACACTATGCTGTTGCTAAAGTAAATGAAGTAAGTCTGTAAATACAGATGGGGTATTATTCATTTACTCATTTGCCCAACAAATTGTGAGTCCTTCTGTATGCTAGGTGCTATTTTTGATGTTAGGAATGCAGACATGATCATAGAGACATAGAGCATACGATAAAGAGAAAGAGATTGAATGATAAATAAGTGAATAAATATCATGGGATTAGGGAGTAATAAATGCCAAGAAGAAAAATGAGGTAGTTTCTTTAATCTCTGAAACTTGGTAAGGAGAGAAAGAAGATATAGAATATATTTGGGACATAACTTTAGCATTTGTTAAAGACTTGGGGGCTGCTTGCCCTTGGATGAAGAGTTGGAAGGTTTGGGTATGGTATAGTAGGGAGAGAGATTTATACTTCAAGTACCCTTTTGTGCTGTTTTTTTTTTTAAATTTTTGACACATGTGCATGTATTGCTTAAAGAAGTAAGAAAAAAAAAAAAAAGCCAAAGAACTGAATCCTTAAGAGCTGTGGGGGAAATCTTTTTTGATGATATATTTAACTTGCTTTAATCAAATTTGAACTTTTTTGGCCAAGTGTACTCGTCTTATCTATGTGTCCTGTGTCCTAATAATGTTTAGATAATAAAGTTTTTGGCTTTTGGTTTTATCAGTCTTTTCCTTTTGATGTGTACGAGGGTTTTTTTTTTTTTTTTTGGTGTTAATATTTGCATTGCCAAAGCTCAAGTTTAGATGTTTTTCTTTAACATGTTTCAAATACCATGAAAAGAAAATCTGCAAATTCTAAGCTTCTGCATAAGGACAGCTTGTTTACCGCATGTCATCCTTAGGATAAGAATTAAAGTTCTTGACATTTTGTCTTATGTGTCTTAACTTCTTTTTCAGTTTCAATATATTTACTTTTAGGTTCCAAACATCAGTTGAACTTGGAGAACTCAAATGAGGTCACTTCTTTTTTTCCTCAAAAACCCCCAGCATGCTAAGCATCTCTACTGATTTTTATCTCTGTTCTTTTCTAGTTGGATGAAAAATCTGACAAACAGTATGCTGAAAATTACACAAGGGTGAGTACATAAATTCCTAAGGGAATTAGATTCTCAAGGTCAATTAAACTTAATTTCTATTGCTATTTCATTATTTTACTACATTTGAACTGGTGGAGCTACTCTTCCTTTCTTCATCTATTTCCTGTCCTTGATCCCCCAAATTCCTCTGAGGTTGAATCATGTGAAGCACTGGGAAGAGAAAAGACACTGCATTTTATTTCCTTGAATGTCACTTCTTAAGCTTTTGGCTGCTCTTTCGATTTTCATTCCCTAGAATTTAATCCTGAGAAGAAGCCATTTAACACTGAAAATGAAGTTTCTTTAGGAATGGTGGTGACAAACTCTGAGGGTTCCCCCCCGATACTTAATTTTTTTTTTTTTTTGAGGTAAAATAACTCTTTTCTGGGAGTTGTTTTGTGTTAAAGTCTCTAACTTCTAGAATATTTTTAGAAAGTCATCTTTGGGAAATTATCAGGATTAATTTCATGCTATACCCAAAAAAGATACACCAGCTCTGTCTGATAGAGATATAGTGCAAGCCACAAATGTACCCCACATATATGTTAAGTTTAAATTTTCTAGTAGCCTTATTAAAACAGTTAAAAGAAATAGGTAAAATTTATTTAAATAGTATATTTTATTTAACACAAATATGTCAATGTAATCTATGTAAAAAAGTATTAATGAGATATTTTACATTCTTTTTTTCCATGCAAAGCCTTTGAAATCTGATTATGTATTTTACAATTAAAAATAAAATTTCAGTTTGCACTAGCCATATGTCAGATGCTAAGTAGCCCCACGTGGCTAATGGCTGCTGTATCAGACAGCATAGGTCTGTGTCATTTGTTAATCCAGTAGCATAATCTCACATTTAAACTAACTGTGGGACTAGCAGTCTAAATTCATAGTGATACACAATTTGCTGGAGCTGCCAGTTTTGTTTCCAGCTCTATCCAGGTATTAGAAAAAGAAACGATTCTAAAGGAGCAGCTTCAGGAACTCAGTAGGACTGCTAATCAGCATACCAATTATAAGTCCTGAACTGTTTTAAATTAATCTGATGTGCTCATCCCCCAGTGTTGTTTACGATATAGCAAAGATAAACTTAGAAAACAACTTGCACACAAACTATTTCCTTTGTTATTATGAATTCTAGATTCCAGTAAAGTGTTAAAGTGAACAAAGTTATGTGTAGTATGCCTGGGCCCTTCTCTGGATACCTTCTTCCCGCAGCAGTCTACACTGTCCGCACATTCTCATCCACATCCCACCCCGAGCCCATTTTTAGTTTCTACAGCAAACGTATTTGGAAAGAAAGAAGACTTAGATGTGTCCTCTTCCTCTTTCTCCAGCCTTCATCTCGGAATTCTGTCTCAGCAACAACCCCTCTAAGTGGAAACTCATCCAGACGAGGGAGTGGAGACACCAGCAGCTTAGTAGATCCAGACACCTCATTAAGTGAATTGCGGGTAAACTGTAGTCTTCGGTTTGCTTTTTCAAAACCATATTTTGGCTTCTTTGTGGTATAGTATACTGGAACTATTTAACATTTAATGTGATGTATTAGAAAGAAAAGGACTATGAGTTCTTTAAAAAAAATCGTTAAAGACAGTTTAAGAATGTGACTCAGGTCTGAAAGGAAGGAGATTAGTTAATTCATTTTTCTGTTCTCTTTCCTGAACACTTAATGATACTGGAATGAGTTCTGCTAATTTACAGATGCCAAAAAACTTGTTAATATATGTAAAGTAATTCTCTCAGAAATAATTGGCCATATTTTAAATGGAAAATATATGGATATGCAAGGAATCAGACTCTAGAAATTGTCAGTCTTTTGAGTATGGTATATTTGGCTGCTTGAATATAGTTATCTCTCAATTTTCCATGAGTAGTGATATTTGGGATAAGAGAAATACCTGAGTTGAGTCCCCTGGGTTGAGTCCCATTCTTATTAACCTTTTTATTTAAGAAGTGAGGACTTTCAAAATGTATTTGAATGTCTATTTGTTGAACCTGCTATTTTTGAGCAATGGGAGAAGTGTAGTAATAACAATTGCATTCATTCATTCATTCATTCACTCAACATTTATTGAACCCTTGGCCCCAGAGATTCAGGCTGTGAAACACACTGTGAACTTCAGGAGTTCACTGTTTGATAGGGAAGACAAACTGATAGAACCCAGGAAAACCAAGTTGTGTGATACTGGGTCATAGCCAGAATAGGGCTATTAAGGCAGTTCAGAGATGGGTCAGCTATGTTGGACTAGGAAAAGAGGTAACAAAAGGCTTTTCAGAGGAGACACACTCTGAGCTAAGGTATGAAGGAAGAATACAAATGAACCAGGCATAGTTGAAAGGCAAAGCCTTTCTCAGAACTTCAGAGAACCAGAAGGTTCTCTGTATAGTACAGTTGCCTGAGGGTAGGATGAGAAGTGAGGAGGAGAGGTGGGTGAGGGGGCAGACCGGGAAGTAGTCGTGGCCCAGTCCACAAAGCCTCATGTATGGAGCCTAGAATGCATTTGGTTTTTCCCTGGCACCTGTGGGATATTAAATAGGGGAGTTGAGAGTATCTGATTTGCATTCTTAAAGAGTGACCCCCAGATTGGAGGAAGCACTTGGAGGTGACGGGAACAGTACCCTGTGGCTGAATAGTGAAGTCAAAACTGTGATGGAAGAAGATGCAGGAAACTTGCTCTGAAGAGAATACTGGAATTGATTTGTCAATAGCAGAGAGAGATAGGAGGCTAAGAGGTTTTGTTTTCTTTCAAAGGCGATCTTGATTATTATTTTCATTGCTTGACTTGAGCCAGTAGAGAGAGGACAGGAAGGCAAAGGAAGGAGATGGTGACCGAGGAGCAGAGTGCCTGAGTGGGTGAGAGGAATGCCTAGGGTGCAGATGGAGGAGGGCCAAATGTGGAGGTTCCGTGGTGCTGACGCAGTGAGGAGGTGGGGACTGGGGTACTGAGTCAGATTGTCAGTGGGTTGGAGCAGGAGTCCGGCTTATGAGGTGGGCAGCCTGTAAAAGCGGACCAGTGGTTAGAGGGTGGCGAGGTTTGTAGCAATGGCAGTGGCAGTCAGGAGGAAGGAGAGCTGCCCTAGGCCGACATGGCATGACTTTGCAAGTATCAGTATTTACTAAGCTCTTACTAAGTACCAGGCGTAGGTGCTGGGGGTGCAGAGTTGAGTAAGATAAACTCTTGCCTTCAGTGGGGCAGAACACAGGAGGACAAGGCTCTCCAGCCTCACAGCTTACAGCTTAGCTAGTGCTTGCTGTTTCCTTTTATTGCTTCTTTAAGAGAATGACTTGACTTCCTTAAAGAATATGAGAGTTTTGTATCCTCACACTCAGCTCCTTACAGCCCTTTGATGTGTGTCTGTTGAATGAATCAATGAGCAGAAGACAGACCTACTAAGGAGGGAATGAAGAGGGTCAGGGGAAGTGTATGTCACTGTCCTTGGAGAATTGGTCCTATCTATATTGCAGAATGGTACTTAGGGAAAATAATCACAGCAGTTATTTTCTCCTTAAATCAAGTATCTGAGTAGATTGTATGTAGCAGGGTCGGGTAAAGGAAAACTGTATTTTCCATTTAAAATTTGACCTGCTTTACTTTTAAGGATTATGGTAACATTTGGAGCAGGTGCTCTTTTCTCATCATTTAAATGGCATCCTCAGCATAGTCTCTCTCAATTGACATAGTGTTTAAAATGTTGGTGTTGAACTTCCTTCCCTTTACTTTCTCCCAGATTAATTGTGGTTGGTAAGCATGTCATTAAAAGGCAACTTTGGTCATATCCATTTATTACAGTTTTAAAAACTTTTGCATGAGTCATTAAAATTTCCTGCTTGTAATTAATTTACTGTATTTTATTAGTTCTAGGTGAAGCATTATGTTTAAAATTATTTGAATGATTTATAAAATGTTTAATATTATGTGTTAAAATATGATAATTTATGCATCTTTTTTCCATATACACCCCCCTTTGCTAAAGCTGTTTCAACACATGTTAATGCCAAGAAAATATTGAACACTTTAGCTGATTACTCCCAACCTTCTCCAGCCCCACATACCCTGACCTGTTTGCCCTCTTCCATGGTTTGGAGTGGCAGTTACACTTGTGTACTTTGATTTCTCTGCTTTTAGTCTGGAATATGCAAAAATAGTTCACATTTTCATCTGGATCTTTGAGACTTGAGATATGTTTGTGCATGGTTTTATGCAATGGTTCATTCCTATGTCCTGCAGGATATCTATGACCTTAAGGACCAGATACAGGATGTAGAAGGGAGATACATGCAAGGGCTTAAAGAACTAAAGGTATCAGGGCCCATTCTGCAGCCCAAGCATGCTATATCTGTACGTAGGAGGGTTGGGTATTGTTGGTTTCACGAGTCCTGTTAACCTCAGTGCACAGAGCTTTACTAACAGTGTTTGTCTTTCAAGCATGTGCTTAACCTGCAATGCATAGGAAAGGCGAACTTTCAGTCTCTGCTTATGTCTAAATGTTTAGTATGGTTTTTGGAATATTCAGTAAAAGATATTATATCTGTGAGTTTTTAAACCTTGTAAAATTCTTGCATGTCCCTTAGGTCTTAGCCACACAAAATCCAATTGGGCAAACTTAAAAATTATTCTGAATGTGTGTGTGTGTGGGGGGGTGTGTTTGAAAAAAATTTTTCAATTTTTTTTTTAAATTGAAAATTAGACCTTGAAATTCTTCCATGCTAAATGAGAGAGTATTCCCTATTTCTGTCACCAAATTAAGTCAGTATTAAAAGCAGGAGGAAGAAAACATTTACAAGTGTATTATTATAAATACTCCTTTTGGAGGAAGGACTTTGAGGTAGGAGGCCTGTGTTTTGTTTTGTTTCTTCTTCTTCTTTCCCCTTTTTAAACTATAGGTCAAAAAGAATTAAACAGATAGAGTGCTTTAAAGAATTCGGAGGTAAATTTAAATGGGCCTAAATCTTTTCCAAGCAAGGAAGGCTACCCAGTTTTCAATATTTAAGTGTCCAAGTGAGGCAGACAGTTTGGTTGTCCTTGGTTATCCATGCTCTTCCCTATGTTTTATTATGAAGTTCAAATCTAATATGAGGAAACTAAAAGTTTTCTTGAACACGTTCATGTCCCTATTTGAGATAGAAAATACACATCAGGCCTCTAAAATCACGTAAGTAAGGCATTTGGGAAGGTGATTCAGGATATGCCCAAAGGACGAAGCATAGGCCTAATGGGCAAGGTTTTCATCAGCTTCCCTGGCATGATGTGAAGTAGCCCAGTTACTAGTCATAACCTTCATGTGGATGATTATTGTCCATAAGGAACTTACAGTTAAGACTCAGGACCAAAAAGGGTAGGAAATCCTATAGAGAATGTCTGTGAAGGTAGTGTGGAGGCCGCTGATACAGCAGCGTGAGGCTATCAGTAAACATCAGGAGAATTACAGAGTTAGTATGGAGATGTGCTCAGTTAGTTTTAATGTCTCTAAACTTCAGGATTTAATCTTCTTTTAAGGTTTTAGAGATAAGACTTTTGGAAATATCTTGGATCAAGGGAACAAATCCTATATATTAAGTAAATACGCTCATATTGAAAATATGTATCAGGAAAGCAAGCAAGTGATTCAGAGGCATTCTTACTTGATTTTTATTTTATTTAAAACATTTTTTCTTATATTTTAGATCTACCATTTATTACCTTCTTTGAAAGATACAAAAGAACAGATTAAATTTATTTGAGACCAAACAGATACAAGATCCCCTTTTTTTAAGAGAAAAAAAGCAAGACTTAATGTTCCTCACATAAATGATACCATGCTAAGAAAAACTTTAAGAAATACATTAATTATATCCGTGTTCAGTGCAAGTTTTAAGCATATCCAGAGTAAAGGAAAAATTACATTGTGATATACAGTGGTGTATCCTGCTTTATTTTTTTCATTTAGAAGAGATGCATTTTATTTATTTTTATATTTATTTATTTTATTGAAATATAACATATGGTGCTGTATCAGTTTTAGGTGCACAACATGATACAAGAATTCTCTACATTACTCAGTGCTCATCATGATACGTGTACTCTTAATCTCCTTATCTGTTTCATCCATCCTCTCCACACCTCCCTTTTTTCCCCAGTCCCCTACCTTTTCATAATTCCTGGTCACCATATAATTGAGCTTGACTTCAGGTTATATTTATCCTTGAAATGACTTTTTTAAGTGGAAGAAAACTTGTTTAAAAATGTTCTCATCGGTGATCAAGCGCAATGGTGTGAATGTATCCTATTAAAAAAGGATACTGGGTCATGGCATACTACATTATTCTTGATTAAGTGAAGCAGCCTTTGGGGGTGCTTTTCCTCATATTAGCCTTCATGCGGAACCACTGGGGTTTTGTTAAATCACAGGGTGCCAGACCCTACTCCAGGATTTTCTCATTCAGTGGGTCTGGGATGTGGTTAAAAATTTGCACCTTTACCCTAATGCTGTTGATGCTAGTCTAGAGTCTACATTGCAAAATCACTGCCTTAGACACATTTAAGTAAAACTAATTCCTAGTAGATACCACTATGTAAGCTAGATTGAAATAATGAAAACTACCTTGACATAAATTTAAAACCATCTTCCATGGTCTGTTGTTCAAAGAAGGTACATGCCGTAACTGCTACGTCAAATTTATTGTTAAATATTGTATTTTTGCATCTATTGTGAAACTATCTAAGATTCTGATGTTCATGCAGTTATGTCTCATCTTCTGTGGGACTGAGCTGTGAGGAAGACTTTTTTTTTCTTAATGCTACTAGCCCCTCTCAGGGGATCAGAATCATTCTAAATTCTGTATTATATTAGGATCCCACTCTATTTAAACCATTATACAATGACTTTGCTTCTATTTTTTATTTGGGTTATATTTGTTCCCAATCCTGGTATAAATGTTGCCTATTAATACAGCCCTGGTTGTGAAGCATTCTTACCGTGTGTGTGTCCTTACTGAGATATACTTCACATATTGTAAAATTTACCCATTTCAAGTGTACACCATCCAAGTGGTTTTTAGCATAGTCACAGTGTTGCACAACCATTACCGCAACCCTGTTTTAGAATGCTTTCATTACCCTAGAAAGAAACCCTGTACTAATTAGCAGTCATTCCTCACCCTTCCTCTTCCTCTTCCACACCCAGCCCTGGGTAACCACTAATCTACTTTCTGTCTCTGTGGATTTGCCTATTCTGAACATTTCATATAAACGGAATCATATAATATGTAGTCTTTTGTGATTGACTTCAGTTAGTATAATGTTTTCAAGATTCATCCACGTTGTAACAATCTTCTGTCTTTCCTTCCTGTCTCTCTGTCTATCTATCTGTGTCATGACTGGTTAACTCTTGCAATGTATGGATTTACCACATTTTGTTTATGTGTCAGTTGATGGACATTTAGGCTGTTTCCAGTTTTTGGCTGTTATGAAGAATGTTGCTATGAACATTTGTGTACACATTTTTGTATGGACATACCTTTTCATTTCTCCTAGATAGATACCTAGGAAGACAATCACTGGGTCATAGGATAACAATATGTTTAACATTTTGAGGAATTGTCAAACTGTTTTCCAAAGCAGCTGCAGTATTTTGCATTCTCCCCAACAATGTATGATGCTTCTAGTTTTTCCACATCCTCACCAACACTTGTTAATATTGTTTCTGTTTTTTTTTAAATCATAGCCATCATAGTAGGTCTGACGTGGCATCTCATTGTGTTTTGTTTTTTTTTTAAGATTTTATTTATTTATCTGACAGAGAGAGATCACAGGTAGAGAGGCAGGCAGAGAGAGAGAGAGAGAGAGAGGGAAGCAGGCTCCCCTCTGAGCAGAGAGCCCGATGCAGGACTCTATCCCAGGCCTGAGATCATGGCCCGAGCTGCAGGCAGAGGCCCAACCCACTGAGCCACCCAGGCACCCCCTCATTGTGGTTTTGATGTGCATTTCTTAATTACTAATAGTGTTGTGCCCATCTTCATGCACGTATTGGCCATTTGCATATACAATTTGGAGAAATATCTATTCAGATCCTCACCCATTTTTAAATTGAATTCTTGTCTTTTTATTGTGTTATTATGAGTTCTTTATATATTTTGGGTACAAGTCCCTAATCAGATATAAGATTTACAGATATTCTCTCCCATTAAGTGGGTTGTCTTTTTTTTTTTTTTTTTTAATGCTTTCTTGATGGTGCTGTTTGTGCCACAAAAGTTTTTAATTTTTTTTTTTTTAGGATTTTATTTGTTTATTCGACAGATCACAAGTAGGCAGAGAGACAGGCAGAGAGAGAGAGAGAGAGAGGAGGAAGCAGGCTTTCTCCTAAGCAGAGAGCCTGATGCGGGGCTCGATCCCAGGACCCTGAGATCATGACTTGAGCTGAAGGCAGAGGCTTAACCCACTGAGCCACTCAGGTGCCCCCAAAGTTTTTAATTTTGATGAAGTTTTCCATTGATAGTAGTTTTGGTACTATATCTAGGAAACCTACTCCTGTCTACTCCAGGCTCATGAAGATTTAGCGCTATGTTTTCTTTGAAGAATTTTAGCTCCTGCATTTAGGTCTCTGATCCATTTTGAGGTTATTTTTGTGTACAGTGTGATGTAGGAATCCAACTTTATTCTTTTGCATGTGGATATCCTGCTTTCCCAACACCATTTGTTGAAAAACTATTCCTTTCCCATTGAGTTGTTTGGGTACCCTTGTCAAGAGTCAGTTGATCACAAATGTAAGGGTTTTGTACTGTCAGTTCTATATCTTTGATCTTGGTTTGTTGAACATTTACATTCGTATTTTTTAAATTAAATTTAATTTTTTCAGTGTTCTAAGATTCATTGTTTATGCACCACACAGTGTTCCATGCAATACATGCCCTCCATAATACCCACCACCAAGCTCACCCATCCCCCCCAGCCCCTCCTCCAAAACCCTCAGTTTGTTTCTCAGAGTCCACAGTCTCCCATGGTTCATCTCCCCCTCTGATTTCCCCCAACTCACCTCTCCTCCCCATCTCCCCATGTCCTCCGTGTTATTCCTTGTGCTCTACAAATAAGGGAAACCATATGATAATTGACTCTCTCTGCTTGACTTATTTCACTCAGCATAATCTCCTCCCGTCCATGTTGATACAAACATTAGTATTTTTAAAATTTATTTCTAGAAGTAATGACATTTTTATGTGAAATACTTTTTAAGATTTTATTTATTTGAGTTAGAACAAGAGAGAGCACAAGCAGGAGGTAGGGGCAGAAGGAGAGGCAGAAGCAGGCTCCCCATTGAGCAGGGAGCCCGATGTGGGGCTTGATTCCAAGACCCTGGGATCACGACCTGAGCTGAAGGCAGATGCTTCACCAGCTGAGCCACCCAGGCGCTCCAAAATATTTTTTCTTTTTAGCCTTAAAAACTGCTACTAGGTAGTAATAATCTACCAAATTAGATAGTTATTAAAAAATAGACTTGTAAGCTGTTTTTAGCAGAAAAGTTTGAATTAGATAAAAGTCCAGACATTTTGTTGTTGTTCTTTTTGTTGTTGTTGCTTTTTTTAATCATTTTTGTATTGCTTGCTTATGTAAGAATGACCAGAATTTGAATAATTATTAGAAAAAATGCTTATGCCTTTACATTAGCATTATTATACAGAACAAGAAAGTACTGAAAACAGATGCCTGGAAAGTAGCAAAATTCAAATGAGAATAAAGTTTACTTGTGTGAAGAGAGGCTGTATTTTGTTCTGTCATTGCATTCTGAATACCAAACAGTTTGTTGTTAAAAACAAGAGTAACGTTTCTGAAAACACTGATGCTTCTTCATTTAATGACTCTTCACAAATATATGTGGTCTGCATACCTTTTCTTCTTTCAGAGGCTGCACTGCTGCTTGATTTTGTTTTCTTGGATAGCAGAGAGCATATAAAGTTCTTATCCTGGCATAATTGCTTATTACCATCCTCTGTTTCATGTGCATGTTACTAAACCAGGTGTTCCCCCAGCCGCTTGCATTTTGCAAAAATGCATCTTCATGTGTTTATGCCAGTGCTGTATTTCTTGTTATATTGCATATAAGCGATGAACATGTTTTAGATATCAGGCTGATGGCTGTGACTTTCATTTAGGAGTCTTTGTCCGAAGTGGAAGAAAAATACAAGAAAGCCATGGTTTCCAACGCACAGTTAGACAATGAGAAGAACAATTTGATCTACCAGGTAGACACCCTCAAAGATGTTATTGAAGAACAGGAGGAACAGATGGCAGAATTTTATAGAGAAAATGAAGAAAAATCAAAGGTACTTGTGCATCTTTTATCATCCTTTTCTCTTGGGTCAGAAAATTAGAACCTGCCATTTCGGGGATGCTGGGCTTGATGGAAGAATGCATCAGACCTGGGACTGAAGCTTCAGTTGAAAGGAAAATCTTAATGGCCTCCTTCATTTTCTGAAGATAGAATACAACTCAAGTTTTATCTTTATTTCCATCTCTTAATTGGGATAATTATAGTGAATTATTTATTTCTTCCTGTTTTAACTGGCTGGAAAGCTCTGAAGACTTTCAGTGAGATGGTTCACTTTTTTCTTTTCTATCATTTTTCAAGATAATCTGTTTTCTAAATGATGGGAGAGAAGTTTTTAACCAGTTATTTAAAAACAGCAGGATGGAGACATAGGTCAGAAGTCAACAGATGTTTTCTTTAGAGGTTTGTAAGTTACATTGTTAAAATGTGCAGATGGAAAATAAAAGGCACTGTGCAAAAGTTCAGATTTGCCCTTTGACAACTGCAGAAAACAAATTGGGTTCTCTTACTGGATTTGGACTTTTTAAAGTGTTGATGTCAGTCCAAGCAGAGGACAAAAGGATAGTACTGCCAAAAAAAATGAGTTGTGACTACGTTGCAAAAATAAAAAGCCCAAAAACAATTTAGGAAGTATGCATTGGTGAATTGTTAGAAACATCAGTAATCTGAAGGGAGAGAAGCTGTTAATACAACCTTAAAGGGACTGGTATAAATACTGTAGACTCTAATGGGGATTTTTTTCCTTGAGGACTGAAAATGCTCATTCCAGTCTGTTTTGGTCATATTTAAAAAGTGTTTGGAAGTGTTCGTCAAGGGCTTCGGGGAAGAAAGGATGAATGGACAGAATATAGAGGGTTTTTAGGGCAGTGATAGTATTCTGAATGATACTATATGAGTGGATACATTATTTTTGTCAAAACCTATAGAATATATAATACCAAGAGTGAGCCTTAATGTAAACCGTGGACTTTGGGTGATAATGGTATGTCAGTGTGGGTTCAGCACTTGTAACAAGTCAGTCAAGACTTGGCTGCTCAACTGGCTGAGCCACCCAGGGCCCCTATAGATACTGCCTCATGCAGTAGAATATTCACGTTCAGAGACCTACAGAGAGGTCAGGCACTCAGGTATGTTTTATTATAGCTCAAAAGGAAAGGGTAGAGAAGGATCATTCAATTATAACAACAATGGTATTAATACAATTTTTCAAAATGTCTTCAGTGCTTCCTGCTGGGATTATAATAGCTGCATCTTAAATATTGTCTCTATACCTACTCTGGGGACGAATGCCTGATTAGGGATGTGTCAAGTATATTATTTTCTTAATAGCTTTTTATTTTAGTAGTGGATTCTTTTTCTTTTCCTTTTTTTTAAGCTTATCTGAGATTTTAAAGACATGTTTTATTAGTTTTTATTTTATTATTTATTTATTTATTTTAAAGATTTTTATTTATTTATTTGACAGAGATCACAAGTAGGCAGAGAGGCAGGCAGAGAGAGAGGGGTAAGCAGGCTCCCCACTAAGCAGAGAGCCAGATGCAGGGCTCGATCCCAGGACCCCCAAGATCATGACCTGACCTGAGGGCAGAGGGCTTAACCCATTGAGCCACCCAGGTGTCCCTAGAGTTTTTAAAAATAAAGAAAATAACAGCCCTCCTAAAGCCATCATCTACCCCCAGCCATCAACCCATGGTCAGTTTTGTCCATCTACTTCCCCCACTCCTATTCTTTGATATAAGACCTCAGTAACTCATTTTTTTAAAAAGATTTTATTTGTTTATTTGACAGCGAGAGATCACAATTAGGCAGAGAGGCAGGCATTGAGAGAGAGAGAGGGAAGCAGGCTCCCTGCTGAGTAGAGAGCCTGATGCGGGGCTTGATCCCAGGACCCTGAGATCATGACCTGAGCTGAAGGCAGAGGCTTTAACCCACTGAGTCACCCAGGCGCCCAGTAACTCATATTTTTAAAAGAAGATTTTTATTTATTTATTTATTTGAGAGAGTGAGAGAGAGGGAGGAACAGAGGGAGAGGGAGAAGCTGACTCCTGCTGAGCAGGGAGCCCAATGTAGGGCTCGATCCTGGGATGCCAGGATCATTACCTGAGCAGAAGGCAGATGCTTAACCAACTGAGCCACCCAGGCACCCCTCAGTATCTCATATTTTAATAAGAGTTTAGGTAAGACTCTCTAAATGATAGAAAAAAATCTAAAAAATTAAGAATAATTCCTTCATACTACATATCCAACCATTGTTAAAATTTCAGTTGTCTCAAATGTCCTAAGTGGTTTTCTTTTTTACACTTAAAAGCAAAACAAAACAAAACAAAAAAAACAAAACCAAAAACGAAAACAAAACAAAACAAAAACAGAAAAAACCCCTGAGGATCCAGCTCAGTTCCATAAGTTGAAATTAGTTGTCATGTCTTTTAAGTTTCTTTATGTTTACAGCTTTCCCTTCATCTCTCTTTTTTTTTCCTCCCTTGCAATTTGTGTGTCAAAGAGACTAGATTGCTTGTCTTAACAGTTTCTGACAGCCTTAGAGATTTTGCTGTTTCATCCCTGTGGTGTCTTTACTGTGTTCCCTTTTCCTCTGTCTTTTCTGTAAATAGGTAATGAGGTTTAGAGGCTTAACCAAACAAAGGTGCAGCATTTTTGGCAAGTCTTCTTCACGGGTTATGGGTTATTGTCTGGCAGGAGGCCTTGATGTGTGGCTCTTCCTTTTTACAGTGCTGTTGCCAGATGCTTTGGTCTGTTAGTTGATCAGGGGTTGCAAAATGGGATATACTAATTTTATCATTACTGTTTTATATTTCTTGTATTACTTTAAAATGGATTGGAGATAAAATTCTCATACCATCTATTTCATCCGTTTAAAAGTACAATTCAGGGGCTTTTATATATTCACATTATGTGCAGCCATCCCAGTTAGTTTTAGAGTACTATGGTCGTGCCAGAAAGAGGCCCTGTATCCTTTAGCTGTCATTGCTCTGTCTCCCGTCCCCTCAGCCTCAGTAACTTGTCTGCTTTCTGTCTCTGTAGTAATTTCCCCATTCTAAACTTACAGTCGGTGGAGTCACAGAATATGAGGTTGGCTTTTGAGACTGGCTTCTTTTATTTAGCTTAACTATTTTGGATGTTCATCTGTATTGTAGTGTGAGTCACTACCTCATTACTTTTTATGGCCCAGTACTCTCCCATTCAGTGGGTATTCCACATTTTGTTTTTCATTCATGTGCTGATGCACATCCTATGATGAATAATGCTGCTGTAAACATTTGTGTACAAATCTTTGTGTGGACGTATGTTGTCCTTTCTGTTAAGTGTGTACCTGGGAAGAGAGTTAGTTGCTGGATCATATGGCAGCTCTATATTGAACCATTTGAAGAATGCCAGGCCATTTTCCACAGTGGCTGCACCGTTTCACATTCCCACCAGCAGTGTATGTGAGTTCTGATTTTACCACACCCTCACCAACACTTATTATTGTCTGACTTTTTTTCATTTTACAACCTTCCTAGCAGCTGTAGTTTTGATTTGCATTTTCCTGAAGACTAATAATTATGGGTATATTTTCATATGCTTCATATATCTCCCTTGGAGAAATAGCTATTCAGATCTTTTGCTTATTTTTATTTTTTATTACTAGTTTTTAAAGATTTTATTTTATTTTGAGAGAAAGAGAAAGAAAGAGAGAGAGAGCACAAGCAGGGGTAGGAACAGTGGGAAAGGGAGAGGCAGACTCCCTACTGAGCAGGGAGCCTGATATGGGACTCCATCCTGGGACCCTGAGATCATGCTCTGAGCTGAAGGCAGACTCCTAACCGACTGAACCATCAGGTGGCTCTCTTTTTTGCATATTTTTAAATTAGATTTTTAAAATTATTATTGGGTTGCAAGAGTTTATATATTCTAGATACAAGTCTCTTATCAGATACAACTTAAAAAATTTTTTTGAATATCATTATGAAGTCAAGAATACCAGCATTTGGTGATTTGAATTCATGTTAGCTTTTATTTTTTTTAATTTTAATTTTATTTTATTTTCTAAAAGATTTTATTTATTTATTTGACAGAGAGAAATACAGTGAGAGAGGGAACACAAGCAGGGAGAGTGAGAGAGGGAAAAGCAGGCTACCTGCTGAGCAAGGAGCCCCATGTGGAGCTCTGTCCCAGGACTCTGAGATCGTGACCTGAGCTGAAGGCAGATGCTTAACGACTGAGCCATCCAGGTGCCCCTAGCTTTTATTCTTTTGATTTTCAGATTGTTCAGCCTTTAAGTAATATGAACATGTTCAGGTTGATTTCCAAGTAATTTTGATATGAGTCTATTTTTTTTTTTTTTTTGGATAAATTCTGTGTAGCACAAGAAAGTGTTCCAGGCTCATCTAGTACATTTCCTGCACCAGACCTGGAGCTGTTTGTCCAAGGAGCCTTGGTTCTTTTAGTGGGGCGGTATGGGTGCTGGAGAGCTCTTGCCACTGAGATCATCTCTGTTTATAAAGGCCTTCTTAGTGGGTCTATCAGGGAAATATTTATGTGGGGTACTTTTTTGTTTTTAAAGTCGGAATATATTATGAATTTATTCTGGTAGTTCTAGTTCACGTTCAGGACTCCGGCATTTTTCCTTATGCTGTTTTACATATGTATATCTCCGTTTTCCCACTGCTAGTTCTCAAAGTCATGGGGGATGATAGTAATTATGTTAAATTCTGTTCTCTTTGCTCTATCCCACAGTGCTCAGAATAGTAATACCAATGTTGCCACAAATGATATAATTACTGAAAATAGTTAGAAGTTTTTTGTTTTGTTCTGGTTGGTTGTTATTTTGCTGCTATACTATGTATAGTCCAACCATTGTTTTTAAAAGTTACTCACAATAGTTTCTGTGTGCTTATGCTGCTAACTGGATATATAATTAGACTTATTACATTTTATTTTCAATGCTTAGGAATTACTTTAAAAATTTTTTATTTGTTTATTTATTTACTTTAAAAATATTTTATTTATTTATTTGACAGAGAGAGTGAGAGACACAAGCAGGTAGAGCAGCAGAGGGAGAGGGAAAAGCAGGTTCCCCACTAAGCAAGAAGCCCAGCGCATGGCTTGAACCCAGGACCCTAGGATCATGACCTGAGCCGAAGGCAGTTGCTTAACCAACTGAGCCACCCAGGCGCCCCGCTTTAAAAATGTTTAGATTATTTTTGCTTTTAATTATGAAAAAGTATAATAGAATTTACCATCTTACCCATTTTAAGGTGTTACAGCTCAGACAGTTCAGTGGTATCAAGTATATTCACATTGTTGTGCAATGGGAACTTTCTCATCTTGCAGAACTCTGTACTCATTAAACAACAGTTCCTGCCCTCTCACCCACCTCCTGGCAACCACCATTCTGCTTTCTCTCTCTCTGAGTTTGGCTACTCTAGGGATCTCATAGAAGTGAAATCATACAGTTTTTGACTTTTTGTGACTGTCTTATTACACTTTATATAATGCTTTCAAGGTTTATCCATATTGTGTTGTAGTGTGTGTCAGAATTTCCTTCCTGAATAATATCCAGTGTATGTATATAACACATTTTGTATATCTGATCATCTGTCTGTGGACACTTGGTTGCTTCCATCAGGATTTGCTTTTTGAATTTAATTGTGTTTTTTTTTAATTTAAAGATTTTTATTTATTTATTTGACAGAGCGAGAGACACAAGCAGGCAGAGCAGTAGAGGGAGAGGGAGAAGCAGACTCCCCAGTGAGCAGGGAGCCCTATGCAGGGCTCGATCCCAGGACCCTGAGATCATGACCTGAGCTGAAGGCAGTCACTTAACCAACTAAGCCACCCAGGCGCCCCTTAATTGTGTTTTATAATTACATAAGATATTTACATATATCTGAAGTCAAATGAACAAAGAAAATATATCGAAGAAGTCAGTCTTCCATCTCTCTTCATCCCTGTTTCTTGAGGGGATTTTTTAATTAAATGCTTTAGCCTTCCATTTTTTAACTTAAGATAGATATATTTTGCTATTTGAAAAAATATATATACAAATACATCTTTTTATCCCCCCCTTTCTTAGAAGATAGTAGCACACGATAAATACTACCACATACTTTGCTCTTTATCGCCTTGTGACTGTAGGTCTTCTTCCCTCTTTGGCATTACTACATCGCGATCCTGTGGTGTGCGTGTGCTGTAGTTTGTTCCACCAGCTCCCGATTAATAGTCATCAGAATTGTTTACAGTCTTTTGCTGTTAAAAATAGTCCTACAAAAATGGTGTACCATATAAGTCTTTTTGCATTTTTGCCGGGAGAGCTAGGGGAGTAATCAAAGTGGGTTATGTGGGTTCATTGGGTGAAAAGCCATGGTCATTCTGCTGGATACTGTGATTCCCCTTTGTAGTAGTTATAATATTTTGAATTCCTACTAAAATGTACTAGAGGACCTGTTTCCTTCTCAATAGTATTTTCCTGAATACATTGTCAAGTTTTTGGACTTTGACTAGTGTTTGAGACATACAGTTTTAATTTATTGTTCTTTAAATATGAACATCTTTTTAAAAAAAAGATTTTATTTATTTATCTGACAGACAGAGAGATCAAAGAGAGGCAGGGAGAGAGCAAGAGAGGAGGAAGCAGGCTCCCCACTGAGGAGAGAGCCAGTTGTAGGGCTGGATCCCAGGACCCTGGGACCATGACCTGAGCCGAAGGCAGAGGCTTTACCCCCTGAGCCACCCAGGTGCCCCTGTGATCATCTTTTTATATTTAGAGTGGTATCTGTTTTTTCTGTGAACTGTCCATTTCTTTAGACTATTTTTCTATATAGTACTATTTTTTTTTTATTTTAGAGGCTCTATAGAGAGACAGTAACCTTCTTTTTCTGATACAAGTTACAATTTATTTTCTCCTAGCTTATAATTTGTGTTTTTACTTTGCTTAGAGTGCCTTTTGCCATTCAAAAGTTTTTTATAATCTAACTTATTACCCCTTTCCCTTCCTTGCTGGTGGATTTTTTAGTAACATTTTTTCCTACTCTTTGGTTATCATTTTTTTCTCTAGTAACTGTATCCTTATTTCCTTTTCTCTTTTTTTCTCTCTTCTTTCCATACACTGCCAATCCATTTGAAATTTGTCTTGGTGTATACTGTGAGGTGTGCTTCAAATTTCCTTTTTCCATTTGGATATCCAGTTATTCCAGCTTCACTAACATAAAACTCTTACTTTTTCTGATTGATTGGAGATGATCATTTTGCTTTGTTTTTGCTTAAAATACATTTGCACGTGTAACTGGGTGTATTTCTGGATTTTCTCTTCTGCTTCTTTCATCTGTATTCATAAGCCCTTACAAACATTGTTTTAATTATATAGGCCTTATGTCTAGTAAGGTCTAGCTTTCTTCTTTACTGGTGTTTTTTTTTTTTTTTTTTTCTGGCTGTTTTTTCTTGTGTTTTTCTTCCAAATAAACTTTATAATCAATTTTTTAAGTTCTGATGAGAAAAAAAAGCCTAATGGTATTTTTGTTTGGACAGCATTAAATGTATAGATTAATTTGGGGGAGAACTGACATTTTTATGATACTAAGTCTTCCTATCCAAGATAATATGCCTTTCTATTTAGTCCTACTTCCCTGTCCCTCAGGAATATTTTATATAATTTTCCTCATATTGATTTTGGGCATTTCTTATAAGTCTACACATGTATTTTTTTAAATTTTATTTTTTGATATTGTGTTTATTATATTTTCTCTCTATATTTTATTTATATTTATGAAGATTATTGGATTTTATATGTTAATTTTATAACATGTTACTTTATTAAGTCTTCTCATTGTTCTTAGTAATTTTGCCATTCATTAGTCTGGGTTTTCTAGATATATACTCCTAGGAGATAAAAAATGTTAATTTTCTGAACCTTTCCATAGAATACAGAATTTTTCTAAGTTACTATGCATGGGAAGTCAGGTGTATTTCTGGAGGTCAGTCTTAGCCTCGGTATTAGTGTATTGTAGATGTGCCAGTTTGTTGTGTGCTTTTAGCTGTATAAGCCATATTATTTGTTTATTAACAGGAGTTAGAAAGGCAGAAACATATGTGTAGTGTGCTGCAGCACAAGATGGATGAACTTAAAGAAGGCCTTCGACAGAGAGATGAGCTCATTGAGGTATGTGCGTGAACTGTGGAAATACTTAATTTTGAACAAAATGCATTGAATGGGACTAGAGGGTGTGTGTTGGGAGGGAAGGGAGTTACAATGCCACAGAGTTTCCTTGTCTCTTCATCTTAGCTGTACCGTAGAATTTCACACTCATGAAACATAAAGTCAGGCTTAAAAAATTAATGCTGCCAACTTTATAAACATTCCCCCTTGTAATAGCAAAAGCTTTTGTAATTATCTTTTATTCCTAAGCACATTCTTTGCTAAAGATATCTTAGGAAATGGGCAAAAGGAAAAATTATGAGTACCAGTGTTCTTTGGAATGTAGTGAATGCTGTCTGCTGGGATAGGATTCTTAGGGAATAAAACGTTTGATCTTCTCTGAGGTAGATCTGTTTCTGAGGCGGCTAAAGGAAAAGCACTAGTCAAGACAGACAGCTTCTATATGAAAAGCTGGAGGTGGGCAGGTTGTGCTGGTGGAGGAACCCCTGAGTGCCTCAGTGTTGGCAGCATCCTGAGGAATGTGAAGTAGTGGAATCCACCAAGAAATCTTTGAAAGCATTTATTGTCCTTTTGTTCTTGCTACCTTGTGAGCATCTCTATTTTTCTTTAAATGTGGCTTTTCCTCTTGAGGTTTTTCCTCATGTTTTTTAAGTATTCTGGGAAGGGATCCTGCTCACTGGCATGGTGTGATTATCAAAGGTTTCTTTTTTTTTTTTTTTTTTTAGATTTTATTTATTTATTGACAGACAGAGATCACAAGTAAGCGGAGAGCTAGGCAGAGAGAGAGAGAAGAGAGGAGGAAGCAGGCTTCCCGCTGAGCAGGGAGCCTGCTGTGGGGCTGGATCCCAGGATCCTGGATCATGACCTGAGCTGAAGGCAGAGGCTTTAATCCACTGAACCACCCCGATGCCCCTCAAAGGTTTCTTATGTTACCTTAATGTTGATGACAGGGGAGTGCTTTTAGGAAGGCCAACTGTTAGGGATCCCTGGGATTCCTGGGAGATGCCTCCCACACCACGCTCATCCACATTCCTGTTACTCAGGACCCTCCCTGCTCCCACTCATCTCCACTTGGTTCCTCTCCCTCCTCCTCTCTTTCCCCATGGACCTGCCCCACTTAAATCTCTCACCCTGTAAATAACTTTAAAAAAACCATTTAATAGAGGAAAAGAAATGACTACTTTTCTATTTGTGGATTTGTGTTAACTTTTCTTCATTCTTGAGAATGATTGAATTGAATGTAGCCTGGCAGATGGAGTGCTAAATGCAGACACAGATAACCCTTCGAAAATATCAGATTACATGTGAAGTTAATTGTCCTTGTTTTTCCATTTTTGGCTGAAGCATATTATCTAAGTTTTGTATCCTCCTGGTATTTAAAAATAATGTGAATTCCTCTCCTTTTTTGTCCTTTTGTGTTTTTTGTGTCTATATTCCAACCGCTTGTGATTTCTTTTTCTAATTAAGATATATACTTTTCTCCACTTCTGATTTCAGAAGAATAATAAAGCTGCTTTGCCAGCCGCTTCTCAAATTCAGTACCTTAAGTTAGAATTGGTTAAGTGCTTTAACTTTTAATTTGAAGATAGTGCTTAAGAGAAATTGTAATGCTTGATTCCCATAACTCACTGTAGTTTCTTTAAAGAAAGCCGAGGGTGCTGTTGTGTATGAACTTTAAAGACGTTAGTTTTAGGAGTTTTTATGTTTAGAAGTAACATCTCTTAGATGTTAATACCCCTGTGTATGTATAACTGAAAAACAATGAATATGAGAAAATAATGCTTTTTGGTCTTTCTTGGTAAAGTAGATAAGAAATGTGTATGTAGGAAAGGCAGGAGATGGTAATTTACCAATAATTCTTAAAAGAAAATCTGTTAATATTCAAGGGTATAAGTTGAGTCTCGTTGCCTAAGGAGAACAGTTGCTTAAGAATGGCTACATGCTGAATTCTAGTTTTTCTAAAAAAACTGAACTAAACTAAAAATAATGACTGTTCCTTCGAATTCATGATATTCTTGCTGTGGTAGGTTCTGCTAACAAATTTGAAATGATTAAGTTGAGATGTTTTGTATTTTTTAGTTCTACTTAAAAAAATAAAGTTTAAAACGATAGTTTGCTCTCTCATAAGCAAAATCTCCCTCTCTAGAAGTGTAAGTTGCTCCATGTTTGGAAAAGAGGCAGTTATCAGAGGGAGAGCACATACGTGAAGTTGTTTGTACACAGAAACCCTAACTGGCTTGGGGCCGCAGGGCTGTGCTCCCAGTAGTTCTTCCCACTTCCCTTGTGGCAAGCCAGCGGAGTCCTGTCGCCAAGACACTGCATGTCATCTTTTCCTTTAGCAAGCAGCTCTTTTCCTGTTCAGCACAACTTTCTTTCTCCCCTTGTTGAGTTTCTTTATCAGCTTTACGTTTTGTTCTGTTTTCCTCCATCTGACCCCCTCCGTTTTTTCTTTCTGTTCTTTTATTACTTCTCTCCCCACTTCCTCTGCAGGAGAATCAACGAATGCAGCAGAAAATAGACACCGTGACCAAAGAGGTGTTTGACCTCCAGGAGACACTCCTTTGGAAAGATAAAAATATTAGGGTATGAAATGAAATTGGGCTTTGGTCTGAAGCTCATCGATGAGGAATAGACCAATATAATTTAACTTAGAGATTCCTAAAAATCTGTCCTTTTGGTTATTCTTG
This sequence comes from Taxidea taxus jeffersonii, assembly GCA_003697995.1. NCBI lineage: Eukaryota > Metazoa > Chordata > Mammalia > Carnivora > Mustelidae > Taxidea > Taxidea taxus. Next base: position 49,690 of record ML109451.1, on the reverse strand, counting down.
AGCATTTATACACTGAAATGGGAATAAGCAGAAGACAGAAAAAAACACAGGGAAAAACGTGATAGTATATCTCGAAAGAACTCTTCTTGCTAGCAGGACTCTGGGCTTGTGAAACCTACAAAGTAGGAACTTTCTAGGGAAGTTTATTTCCCCAGGATTCTCATCCAGAAGCAGCCACAGGCATTTAATTCAGACTCTGTGGGTAACCTGATATCCTTACATTGCAAGAATTTTGGATGAGAAGCAAGAGAACACTGAGTGGGGGGTGGAGGACAAGTAATTAGCATCCCATAAATCCTTGGTGAATAAAATAGGAAGAGATAAACATCAATTTAGTTACGGAAGTGGATAGGAATGTAAGATTTGCCACAGTTGCCAAACCATGACGTCATCTCTAATCATAACCCATGACTCCCCAAAGCCGGGAGGGGGGTTGCCCAGAGAAGGAAAGTCTTCAGTGGTTTTTTGCTAAGCCCTTTAGATAGATTCCAAGCGTATGGAGGCTGGAAAAATTCCCACCAGTTTATCCCGTGTCACCCTTGACATGTGCCCCATCTCATGCTGTGAGCTCTGTTCTGCACTAGGGGTGCCACACAGCCATTACTGCCACATACTTACCTTGTCAGGGAAGGGCTATGGTGGAGGAAGCAGAGAGAAGGAAGAAAGCCCTTGTCCTGAGAACACAGAAAGTTTTGTTCTGCTTGAGGTCAGGTGGCATAGGGAAAAGTTGGCAAAGATCCCCAAGAATACCTGTGATAGACATGCCTGGATGAGCAGCCCTCTGGGTCATAACCTTCATTGTTGGGGGGGGGGGGTTCTTGTATCCAGTTCTTTTCGTACATACAAGGACACAGCCTCCCCCCCTTTTTTTTTTATTAAAGATTTTCTTTATTTATTTGAGAGAGCCAAAGTGCGTGAGCTTGGGTGGGGGTTGGCAGAGGGAGAGGGAGAAACCAGAGTCCCTGCTGAGCAGGGAGCCCTACTCACTGCATCCCAGGAACCCCAGATGATGACCTGAGTGGAAGACAGACGTTTAACTGACTGAGCCACCCAGGCGCCCACGCCCCCATCCTCTTATTAGTAAACACATAGGAAACAAAATTATTTCTTAAGAGTTTTTAATATTTAAGTACTGAGTTTCTAAAATTCCACCTAAAGCTAGAAGAGCCTTCTGGAATATAATAACTGTTAAGAGTTTTGAAATTCTGATTTCAAATTTTGATTATTTACATTTTTACTTGGGGAATTTAAAATGAGATGTGAAAAAATATATGGCACAAAGTAGGTGATTTGTAAAGGTTAGTTAGTCTTGTCACTGTCTAGAATGGTCTTCTTTTAGGACCTTCACATAATTTTCTTTTTCTTTTTTTTTTTTTAAAGATTTTATTTATTTGACAGGGAGAGATCACAAGTAGGCAAGAGAGGCAGGCAGAGAGAGAGGGGGAAGCAGACTCCCTGCAGAGCAGAGAGCCCGATGCGGGGCTCGATCCCAGGACCCTGGGATCATGACCTGAGCGGAAGGCAGAGGCTTTAATCCACTGAGCCACCCAGGCGCCCCAGGACCTTCACATAATTTTCTGTAGCACAGATCTGTAGGTCCATGACTTCTCTTTTTTTTTTTTTAAAGATTTTTTTTTTTAAATTTATTTATTTGTTAGAGAGAGAGAGTGATCGAGCACAGGCAGACAGAGTGGCAGGCAGAGGCAGAGGGAGAAGCAGGCTCCCTGCCAAGCAAGGAGCCCGATGTGGGACTTGATCCCAGGACGCTGGGATCATGACCTGAGCCGAAGGCAGCTGCTTAACCAACTGAGCCACCCAGGCGTCCCTGTAGGTCCATGATTTCTATTTTGTATAATTATCTTAGTATTTAAACTGATTATTTTGGATCAGCTATAGGAAAACTCCAAACCACTTAGTCCAATAAAATAGCTATTCAAAATAAAACAAAAATTTATTTTCTACCAAAAAGATGTGCTCATAGTTAAGACAGATTATTTGACTTTTAAATATTCATGGCATTATTGAATGAGTAAGTGGCTATCTTCTTTCTGTATGGTATATAATAATGTGTTCCTTTGGCTTTTTTGAAAAACTAAACTTAAAAAAATTTTATTTTTTTATCTGTGGTGGGACATGTGTCAGAATGGCCTTCCTTTTTAAGGCCGAATGATAGTTCATTGTATGTATGTACCACATTTTGTTTATCCATTCATTGGGTGATGGACAGATGCTTAGTTCTCTTCCACCTTTGGCTCTTGTGGATAATGCTGCTGTGCACGTGAGTTTGCAGATACCTCTTTGTGGCCCTGCTTTCTTTGCTTTGGGTTGATAGCCAGGAGTGGAATTGCTGCATAATATGGTAATGGTATGTTTAAGTTTTTTAAGGAGTAGTGAGACTCTTTTCCATAGTAACCGTACCATTTTCCATTCTCATCAGCACTGCACAAGGGTTCCATTACCAACACTTGTTTCTGGTTTTTCTGATAGCCATCCTAATGTGGTCCTCCCATGACTTGCACAAGATACATTTTCAGTATAGTCAGTGAGTACTTCATGTATCACTGGTCTTTAGCTTCATTTTCAATATTTAAAGTTAATAAAGGAACATGGCCGTTATTCTCATGTTAGAGTTTGGTTTTGATTTTCCTCCATCGATCCTTGTGGTCATCCTTGTAGCCCTAAGGCGGTTCCAAGTGCCAGGTGGCTATGTGTGGAATAAGCACATACATGGGACTGGTGTATCTGGATAGCCCTGTGTGAGGCTCCATCCCATTCTAAGATATTTCTGGCCCCATGCAATTATATGGAGAAATAACCTGTTGTCCCCAGAGTTCATCCTGTTATACATATCTTTCGGGCTTCTTGACACTAGAATTTGAGGTTAGGTCAGGGGTAAAGAATTATTTAGATCTCCACAGGCATGTAGTTTTTATCCTAACTGGGGAAAAAAAGTCTATTGTGGGAGCTATTACTGAATGCAAACACAGGGTAGCAGTTTTACGCTCAGGTGCTACAGAGGATTTCAGATCAGTGAGAATACATTTGCTCCAATTAGAAGGTATTTCAGCAGCCTTCAAACTTTGTGGTGAAATGGGAGAACTTAAAGGATGTATTTTATTTTCCCATCCATAATTATGGGAAAATAAAGTTAAGTCCCAAAGTAAAGATAAAATCCATTGCTGTAACACGTAGGAAGAGGAACCAATGGCATGTACTAGCATTTGCTAGAATTTCTAGTTTAAGATTGGTCTGTTCCTAAGAGCATCTAGTGGTGGTGGTTAAGTAGAGCATGTTGTGGCAGTGATCGCTGACCTGGTTGTATGCGGTGATGCATGGCGTAACTATGCACGCAGATACCAATAACCCACAAATATCTAAGCCCTGGAGATCGAGTGTCTGCCAACAGATGGGAAAGTATTGCTTGTGCTTTTTTGTCCTGATGTTAACATTTGTTATTAATGCAATGGAGTGGTAATAGTAGCTTGACATGTTAGGATAAATGCCTAAATGTTTAATATGAAGGCAGACTCAAGACATGCCATATGGTGTGAATGTAAATTGCTGAAAGGAAATTAGATATTGGTGTTGCAGTTTGGGTAAGTATGGGGTAGGGCTATTTAGAGGCTTCTTTTCCAGCAACATCTGGGATGACAGTAAGGAAACATAATTGTGGCCTTCTTGGGGCTGTGATAGAGAAAAAGTATGCAAAGGCTTTGAAACCAAAAAGAACTAGACTTCCTTTATGGCTTTGGCACTTATTGCGACTTTGGGCCCAAAAAAAAAAAAAAAAAAAAACTGTATATATATAAAACCTCTGAGATTAAATTTTCTGATCTGTGAAATGGGAATAAGACAAGTGCAGGATATAGAAGGGAGAAATTATATATATCAATATATTAGGGCAAAATTACATGTCTCTGTAGCAGTGCCTGTTGTACAGTTGGAGCTGCATAGTTGGTGGCTGCCAGCATCTCTTGTCGTAAGATTAGAATGATTTAGAACACTGTCCACCTTCTTAGCAGTCAGTAATGAAGCCGTTGGCTCATTTCTAACCCCATAAACTGAGAGGAAAGGTACCTGTTGTAGTTTAACTTCTTCGCCGGTTGGGGCTGTCGGCAGAAAATATTAAATACAGGAACACTGATGTAGTGAAAGGTTTTTTCAGAATAGCCCAGCTGTCAGGTATCTGCATGGACTGTTTGCCTGAGGTATGTTTTGAATTCTGGGTTATTGCCTTACATAGAACAGATTTGTTCTGTTACTGATGACCCAGGCGTGTGCCTGCTTCTGCTCTGTTGGCCTCAGCTCTGAAAGTTGTGATTCAGGCAGTGGCGGGGGTGATCCAAGGTGAAAGAAAGTGCTGGGCTTTTCCTCAGCCTTCCTGGGAGTCCCACACGGCAGCAGTGCTTACGCTGTGTATGTGGGGTGGTACTACTATTGTCCCTTCTGTTTTCAGATGAGAAATCTGAGGCCTAGGTAAGTTAGTACGTGCTGGGACTCAAAGGCCTGACCCCAAACCCATATTCTGCTGCACTCCATAGGTGGGCTGTATTTATTTTGTCAGTGTTTTCTTTTTCCCATTTAGAAAGGTGTATCAGAAACTAGATTCTTAATTGTATTTAACTAAATTAACAAAAAAACAGGTCCTTGGGAATTCTTTTGGAGTAGCTATTTTGAATTAAGTGGTATTTGAGGAATATTTTGCCACACTGTTTGCAGAACAATCACTATAGCCAATATTTAATTAAAATACCTTGTACATATTGGTTATTTTTTCTTCTAGGGCCATTAAAACTTTTTTAACTAAAAATTTTTAAAATTTTCTTAATTAAAAAATTTCACTGTATCCTTGATGAACAGTTTTAGTTAAACATAAAATGTAGTCGTTTGTTTTGGTCACCATAGAAAATGTAGTAAGGTCAGTAAGGAAAATTTTATTTTAATATGACTGTTGTCTTCATCTTCCTTTTCCTGTTTTTTTTTTTTTTTCCCATTGACTGGAAAAGAAAGATCAGTTCTCCTGCCTGATATGATAAGCATGTTTTGGCGAATTGATGGACAACTAACCAGTTTTTGTTGAAACCCTCCTGTGCAGATGTGTGTCCATATGACTTTGTATTTCCGCCCATATCTAACTGCTGGTTTCCAAGCTTTACGGCTCCCTTGTCTTTTATGGCCTTATCTTTGTTTATTTGAAGTAGGTACTCTCTGCTGCCTCTTTCACTTGCTCTTTTTCTGTGCCATTCTTTCCCTTGCTACCCTGTCTAAAACCAGGCCCTAGAGAAACAGAAAGAATACATTGCCTGCCTTAGGAATGAGCGCGATACGCTTAGAGAGGAGCTGGCTGACCTGAAGGAGACAGTGAAGACAGGAGAGGTACGTTAGCTTTAGCCGGAAGTTCAAGTCCCTCACTGCTTTATTCTTCCTTCCTTTCGTCCTGTTACCTTTCCCAGCCCGAAGACAGCCCAGTGTTCATTCTTCAGTGCAGACTTGGTAGGTTTCAGTCATTTCTTCTACGGACCTATATTCCGTGTAACTAGTTCTAACCCAGTGTTACCTGTGGCAGACATATTGACGCAGGGTCACCTCACAGAGCATACTACTGCTTCCGTGTGGGCCATGTTTTGTGACGGTGGCTTTTTTCCTTTTCCACAGAAACGTGGCTTAGTTATAATCCCTGATGGCACTCCCAATGGGGATGTCAATCATGAACCAGTGGTGGGAGCCATCACCGTGGTGTCTCAGGAGGCTGCTCAGGTCTTGGAGTCTGCAGGAGAGGGTCCACTAGGTAAGACACTGGCTGCTGCTCTGTCAGCTTGGATTTACTGTCCTCTTAGACTTCCGGCTTACTCATATCCCATCTTGGAAAACAAAAACAACACAAGGGCTATCTGAGGTTTATCTAAATTCTTAACAGGAAGAAATCTGGGCACAGAATCTTTAGGCATCCTTGAACTTGGGAAACCAGCATTTGGGTCATTGTGAGGCCTCTGGATGGAAACACTGTTGGTGTATACACATTGCTTTTTTACTTAAATACAAACCTTCCAGGAAGAGATAATCCAGCATATGCATCCCAAGGAACCAGTGGGCTGGGAGGGGACTTCCCAAGTGTGTGTTTTAAGTTTCTTTTTCCTGGAGAATCTGGTTTTATGCTTTGTTACTTATCCCAGGGTTTGGTGGCTCTTTGCCACTGCATTTCTTAAGGCAAGAAACAGGTGACCAAGAAGACCTTAGAGGAGTTTTTTTCTAGAACAAGGCTTCTGAGCCTCTTAACATCTAACCTCTTAAATTTAAGCCTTTGAGACTTTAATAACACCTCTCCCAGGAAACCACGCAGATGCCCATCCATTGGCCTTACTAAGAATTCAGCTCTAGAGAAAGGAAAGTGGCACAGATACTCTAACACCAGCTCACATTTTTTTTCCTTTTGTTTTCATATATGTGTAGGTTTTCTAGAGGAGTGGGACCTTTTCAAAGTCAGTAAACACATTCTCTGATGCACAGAATTGCAGAGAGAGATCACTTTGATATAGCAGAGGCTGTGGTTGGGGCAGTGGGAGCCGCTGTAGAGTGTGTGGCTGGGGGCAGCCCAGGGCTTCCTCTGCTTGTTAGGAAGGTACTGGGAAGCCAGCACTTACATTCAGCCATGACCCTAGTTGGTTGTGGGAGGCTCTGGCTCAGCTCTGACTGCTGCTTTTACTCATCTATGGTCCCTCCCAGTCCGAGGGCCTTGTTTTAATGGCATGCTTGGGAAGCAGCAGCCCTCCCCCCAGGCCAGGAGTGAGCCCTAGCAATCCTGCCGCCACGCCTCAGATTAGCCCTTGACTGCCTGCAGTTGGTCCCCATTTCCCCTCACTAGCCTGTATGGGCCTTTGCTTCTTCAGCATTGTCTTCCCATTTTCCTTGTTCCAGTCTGCCCACCCAGGCCCCCTTGTACCTCTTCTGTCTTCTCTCCCAGATTTTATTTGCTCCTGTGAGTCTTAAACCTGGGGGCACCCAGCATTCGAGTTGTCTGTCTGCTGGTGAAAGCTTGCACATTTTTGAAACAAGGAAGTGATCTTTGTACTTTGGTTCGTCTTTCAGTGGAAAATCACTGCCCTTGGGAGCAAATGTTGTATTTAGTACCTTGATAGCTACTTTTTGTGTGGAAATATGTGTGGAATAATTAAGTATTTTTCCTTAGCATTGAACTTAAGCCTTCATTTCTTTTGATATTGAAAGCTGTAAGTTACCAGATAATGTTTGCTGTTTCTGAATTTCAAGAATGATTAAAAAAAATTTTTTTTTCAAGAATGATTTTTAATTGTTTCTGTACTAAATCCTCACAAATTTAGTTTACAACCTTTTCCATTTGTTTTAGATGTCAGGCTACGAAAACTTGCTGGAGAAAAGGAAGAGCTACTATCACAGGTAAAGGCATTCTTTTCACTGTAAGGTGTTAATTTAATGGACTAAATAAATCATATGGCAAAGCATTAGCAAATTAAAATGTACACAAGAAAGAGATGAGCTTATTTCAAACATCAGTACTCAAGATTTAAAGGACAAAGAGATAAATTCATATTTTGCCTTTTTGTTGTTTCCTGTTCTTTTTTAAAAAAATTATCAGATGTGGAGTTTAAGGAGAGTTAAATAGCTCTACAAAGCTTGTTGTAAAGAGGGAGTTCCCTGCTCTGCCTCCTCACCTTTACCCTGACGATGTTCATTGGTTCAGCAGATTCTTTCCATGTGTGCTGTTCTTGTGTATTTCTCTCCTGCACGCTCATGTTGCTTCTTGATGGTTCTGTTTTGGGCACTGTCTGTTGACATCCCTCTCTGCAAGAGGACCATCTAGCCTTCTGTCCCCAGCAGCACACACACACCCTTCTCATCCCGTCCCAGCAAAGGCACAGTGTGCATCCCATTGGCGCGCGTTATTGGGACTCGTAAGTGGTTGTCATGGAGCCCCTCAATGTTCCAGGGCTGCCTTCCCTCTTTATCACAGCTCCAGTTCCCTCAGAGTTAATACTGCGGCTTTTCTTTTCCTCTTCTTGGTTTCCTGTGTATTTATGACTCGCGTCACTGCCGAGCCTGCAGCAGTAGTTGAATCTGCTCTTAAGAGTTTGAGGATGCGACAAGTATTCTCTCTGTTCCGCTTGCTGGTTCTTGGAGCTTCCGACCTGGCCCCCTGGGAACTTCATGGCCTGCTCCCTCCACGCCCAGCTGGGCTGCCCTTTGTCCCCACCTAGGGTTTCCTCTGCCTGTGGTTGAGGTTGAAGTCCCTTTAGCAATGCTGTAGGCCTTCCTCCTTTTTCATTCATTCTGTTTTTGGTACATCCCCCAGTAACTTCCTGAGAAAAGGATATATAGGCTGTTAATTTTTCTTAACTTTGGAGGCCTCAAAATGTCTTCATTTTACCTTATTACTTGATTACAGTTTGGTTAGAGAATTCTTAGAATTTTTCCTCCTTCTTCTTTTTTTTTTTTTTTTTTAAAGAAATTACTTCATTGTCTTCTGGCTTCCAGTATGGAAGCCAACATGTTGAAGATTTCAAGGGCATTCTGATTTTTCATCTTTTGAATGTGACTTCTTCTCTTCTTTAGTGGCTTATATCCTATTTTCTCCTTGCTGTTTGGAGGTTTCACAGTGATGTGGTTTGGAGTTGTCTGCATGTTTTGGGCCCCTGTCAATTCTTGGAATTTCTATCCTTCAATCCTGGGAAAATTTTTTGACTGTTTTTCTCCCTTCCCATATTCTGTTATCTCTTTTTGAAACTCCTGTTCAGTCATTCGAATGTTGAATGAGATGCCACTCTTTAACAGGCTCCATTCCAGGCATTTGGCACATTTCCATGAACCACTCAGTTAAATAATCCCGGCACTAGGAGACAGATCTTACATTCTAGTAGGAGGAAACCAGCCAATAAACAATAGATGGAATGAATATGTAAGTTATATGGTATGTTTGAGGTTTGTGTGACCGCACTAACTGTATGTGTTTCTCTAGCCACATTTAGTGGCCATAGGTGCAGGTGTGGGTGGGTGGAGTTGGATTTTACCCAGGAGTGTAATTGGGCAGAGGAGGTGAGGGCATGTGGAGGAGAGTATTGATAATGGTGACCCCAGAGATGAAGTGGGTAATGAGGCTAATGGGTAATCCAGGAATATGTCAAGGCCCAGTGTAAAAATGGGAATTATCAGTGGGATTGAACAACTGGGATTCAGGTTCCTGAGAGAGGAGCAGGAAAGACCAGGAGTAGAGGTTGGAGAAAAGATAATGGGACTGACCCATGCAGGGACTGCACTTAATCAAGTGGGAAATTGATTGACTATGTATATGACTATGGGAGAGTAGTGATGGCAAGGTCCTTGGAGAGGAGGTGTTCCGGAAACTGCCATCGGTCGTAGGAGAAATTCTCTATGTAGGTGGATCTTGAAATTGTCCAGGCTATACTTGAGGGGGCATAAATCAGGAGCTAAATGGTGAAGGAGTGGGGCAATGGCGGTGATGAGGAGTGGTTGGTATGTGGAATCAGGGGAGGAGGTCAAGAAGTAGGGATTTCAGGGAGCACCGATGGAGAATAGTTGGGCAACAGCACAAAAAGCAGGTCATATGTTCTATTCTCAGGCCCAGTGGTAGGAAGGCTCTGGGAGAAATCACCAGGTCAGAGGGCTGCAGAGCGAACAGGCTTCTCGGGGGAGAGTGGGTTTCTGCTAACACACTAGGTAAAGGGACCACTCAGAGAAGAGACTGGGGATGAGGGGAAATGGTAATCCAGATTTTTAGGCATTGGGAAGGGTTAGGAGGTGCAGATGGGGGTGACAGCTGTACAGAGCCCTTCGGGGAAGAGTGTAGGAGGATGACTATTTTTGAGATGGACATAATGATAATGGGGATAATGAAAAACTAGTCTTGGTTCACTCAAGGGAGATGTTGAACGGGTAGAAGTGTCTGGGAAGCATGGGTTTCCTCCCAGTGCAGAGCTCACCCTTTCCCCACTGGGAATGTGGCCCACTTAGTCCTAGTGACCAGGCTTCCCTTTGACCACTGTTGATGGGGTACCAGCTAGGGAAGCCCCCTTAACTCTGAGCATCACACTCACCCTTGACCCTCGATGATGAAGGGCAAAGGTGGCGTGGGGAGGCTCGGTCTTGGTCACAGAGGCAGTTCCCCCTTGTAGTTCTGAGCTATAGTGCTCCCCAAACTCTGCTGTTAAGAGTTGTAGGCATTCGGGGAAAAATGGCTCTGATTCTGAAGGAAAGGGCAGTAGACCTCTGGGATCAGCACTTTTTGTTTCTCTCTTGTTTGTCCATCCCTTTTGAACTCTTTTGCTCTACTTTAAAAAGATTTTCTCAATTTCATCTTTGAAAACTTCCATTGGCTTTATGTTTCTGCAGTCATTTCCGGATGTAGGTATTTTTACTTACCTTGGAGGATATTGACAGTTCTTCACTGTTCTCTGTTGTTTCCTTCCATCTGCATAGTTTATTTCCTAACTAGTGCTATTTGGCCCTAAGTTTCAGGGCCGGTGGGGATTAAAACCTGATGGGCAGCTTTGAGCATTTGTAAGGCTGATGTGGCTGGGTGTTTTGTTGGGAAATTTTGATGTGGGTATGTTGGTCTTCACCTTAGACTAGGTAGACAGTTCTACAGGGAGACATCCCCCAAGACTCTGCATCCAGGGAGCAGTCTTGCTGGCAGGATCCTGGGGATTGAGGTCGGACCGGGGGCCTTAGCATCAATACGTGTCTGTTCACCTGATCTTGTTTTCCCTGTATGCGGGGCTCCTGTCTCCACTGGGCCTTGTCTGTTCCCAAACTTGAATCCCTTTGCATTTGATTCATTTTCAGTTTCTTCAGTTTGTAAATTAAAAACCCCTGTAGCTTTATTAAGGTATAACTAGTATAGAATAAGCTGCTCATAGGTAAGGTGTGCAAATGTCCTACCGTATTTGTTCTGAGGGCAGCCCCTACAAAGTACCACAGACTGGGTGGCTTAGAGGAACGGAGGTGTCCTGTCTGCACAGTTTTGGAGATTTAGCAAGTGCTAAATCGGCTGGGTGGCAGCAGTGGCGGTGCCTTCTGGGGTCTGTGAAGGGTCGTCTCTCCCACACTTCTCTGGCTCCTGGCACTTTGCTGGCAGTTTGTGACATTCCTTGGCTTGTGGTTAGCATTCTGTGTCTTCACACTGTTGCCCCTCTGTACGTGCCTGTCTCTCTGTATGGCACCAGTCATACTGGATCAGGGGCCCACCCTAATCCAGCATGGTTTCATCTCAGCTCAACTAAATGCATCTTCAGTGACTCCATTTCTAAATGAGTTTACACCCTGAGGTAGTGGGAGTTAGAACCTCAACATATGAACTTTGTAAGGACACAAGTCAGCCGATAACAATACTCATGAAACCATGACCACAGTCAAAATGGTGAAAATATTCATAACCCCTCCAAAGTTTTGATGTCCCTTGGTAAGCCTTCCTTCCTCAGCCTCCCTCTCTCCCCCTATCCAGGCAACCACTAATCTGCTTTCTGTCACTGTGGATTAGTTTCCATTTTGTGGAGTTTATATAATTGGAATTACATAGTATGTCCTCTTCCTTTGTCTGGCATCTTCTACACAGTGTACTTATTTTGAGACTCAGCTGTGTTGCACGTATCGGTAGTGCTTTCCCCTTTCTTGCTGGGTAGTAATTCCCCTGGGTAGATGTGCCACAGTTTGTTCAGCCTCCTGTTGATAGACATTTGGATCATTTCCAGTTTGGAGCTATTATGAATAAGCTACTATAAACATCCTTTGTTTTGGGTAAAATAAGGTAGATCAACTGTGTAGCCAAACTCAAAAATATATTTCCAACTGTTTCTGCATACAGAAGGTTTTCTAAATATTTAACCTAATATTTAAGTGTTCATATTTAATACTTAATATTTTAAGTAAATTTAATTTTCATATTTAATTGAATTTAATGTTTAATATTTATGTTTCCTAAATATTTAGCCTAGGATATTTACTCCAATTTTAAGACAAAACACAAACACCTAACTGCCTGTGGAATTTTATTAAAAACGGAATTGAATAAAAGTAGTGAAAAACCCTGAAAAGATCTGCTGTTCCACCAGCCTACACACAACATCAAATAGGGCTGTTTTGATTGGGACACCTGGTCCTGGAGCTCACTCCTTCTGATGTTCCCAGTTTGTCACTAGCGCATCTGGCCCCATGGCACTCAGGTTCTGGGCCGGTGACTTGTGTGGCCGTGGACCCACTGTGTCCTGTGGATCTTGTGACGGACTTCTCTTTCCGCTTCAGATCCGGAGGCTGAAGCTGCAGCTGGAGGAGGAGCGGCAGAAATGCTCTCGGAGTGAGGGCTCGGCAGCGGACATGGCGGGGCTACACAATGGTTCTGACCTGCAGTTCATCGAGATGCAGAGTAGGTACCATGGCCAAGCCAGTGCCACTCCGTGGGGAAGCCACCCGTCTCACACGTGCATCTCTGGGGGAGCCATGTTACAAAGATGGCTTAATCCTCGGCAAGTCCAGAGTGTAATCCTGATCTCAGTGGTCTGGCTGGGGAGAGCCTTCTAGCAGCCTCTGCAGTTTAGGGAATGGAGTAAGAGAGGACTGGGTTAGTGCTCTTCCCCCTCTATGCAGTGATTTCTAGAGACATTTTGGAAATAGTGTCCTGGCACTGTCCTCTTCCACACCTGGGTCAACTGTCAGCTCCCATACCGCACCTTTCCCAATGATATTTTTCTTGTAGAATCTCTTGGATAGTGGGAGGATATATTTGGAACTAACTCATACTAATGTTGAACAGTTTTAGAACTTTGCTGGAAGTTTTCTTATTAACTAAATGAATCTTTATAGATAGAATTTAAAACAAGGCCAGAGTAAGCCTGTTCAGTTTACCTCATGCAGTTTTTCTCCTTTCTACTTTTGACCCCTTGCTGTTTTAAAATGCCTACTGTGTCCACAGTAATGTAATCTCCATGGTGGGGGAGGTCAGCAGCCACTCCTGTATAGTTCAATAATGTATCATTTATGGAGAGGGGAGACTTTTTCAATTTGAACTGTGGCTTTTCTGATAACTTATTTTAAAATATTGGGACGCCTGGGTGGCTCAGTTGGTTAAGCGGCTGCCTTCGGCTCAGGTCATGATCCCAGTGTCCTGGGATCGAGTCCCACATCGGGCTCCTTGCTCGGCAGGGAGCCTGCTTCTCCCTCTGCCTCTGCCTGCCTCTCTGTCTGCCTGTGCTCGCTCTAACTAAAAAAAAAAAAAATAAAAAAAAAAATCGGTTATTCCAGGCGTTTTCATCTAAATATTTTTGCATTAGGCTCAGTAGAAAAGGCTTCTTGGATTAAGGCTTATTAATACTGTTAATACTGGCTTTTGAGGTTAGCATCATGTCCTTAATTAGAGATCAGTTGGGACCCTTGTGACACTTCTTATTGAATATTTCATTCTAGAAATATTTTGGCATGAAGGATAGATGAAGATGGGCATGAGGAAAGGCAGGCTGACTAGCTGGGAGGCTGTGAGGTTCAGCTGGATGAGTACAGTGGCTGCCAACAGTCTTTTTAAAAATTTTTTAAAAAGATTATTTATTTGACAGACAGAGATCACAAGTAGGCAGAGAGGCAGGCAGAGAGAGAGAGGAAGAGAAGCAGGCTCCCGGCTGAGCAGAGAGCCTGATGCAGGGCTCGATCCCAGGACCCTGGGATCATGACCCGAGCCGAAGGCAGAGGCTTTAACCCACTGAGCCACCCAGATGCCCTGGCTGCCAACAGTCTTAAAGAGAGGGCAGGGGGGTAGATTTGAAAGAGATTGGCCTAAAGCAGCAAATTCAAAAGGAGTCACACTGAGGAAGAATGGGCATGCCTTACATGTGAATGCTCCTAGGGCAGGTGGGCGTTATGGAGCTGGTATCTGGAAAGGACCCAGAGTGAACTGTGGAAGGAGGTGGGCTCAGTGGGACCTGATAGATTGGGTCTGGCCGGCAAAGGAAGCCCGGGGATGTAAGCATGGTGTGGTCGAATGGGATTTCATGGCAAGCACGAAATGGCAAAGATGAAGGACTTACACTCTTGAAAACAGGAAGGAAAGGGAGGTTTGCCATCAGAAGGAAGCAGCACATTGTGATAATCAGTAAGTTGCTGGGATGAAGGATTAAAACCAGATCCTGAAGCTTCTGTTTTAGAGCCCAGCAGTAGGAACTCTTGTCTGTCACTGCCAGAGGGGCCTTCAGGGAGATTTTTATAGCCCCATTACTTTCCAGGTGGCAGTAACTACCTGTGAGAAGAATCTCTCCCTGAACATTATATAAGTAGTTATAACCTCAGTGATGTGGAAAGCAGAAAGGTTCTCAAGTTAGATAGCTTAGATTTGGTTTATCTCCTATAGGCCTTATGATTCCTACCCTATAATCATTTCAGGTGATTTTTGTTAAATTTGGTTTGCTGGAGTGAATTTTCAAACTTCTTATTTTAAATGACTTCTTAGGTCAGAAGTACAACTAATGATTTAGAAGTCTACCCATCACATTATCACAACGTTACTGAAAAGCATTTCTTTGAGCAAATGTTTATTAAGCACATGCCCAAAGCCCTTGGCGAGATACAGAGGTAGACAGGAGACAGAGCCAGGGCCCCTCTCCTCATGTCCACAGTGTTTGGAAGGCATGACCATGTTAGAAAAGCCATTAAAAACATGACAGGGAAGGTGAAGTTACAGGGGACTAAGTAGAGGCACACTGAGGACAGGAGTCAGAGGTGGGGAAGGAAGGGTCCTTGAGGCGTGGCAGCCGAAGGGAGCCTGGGAGGCAGGAAGGTGAGGGAAACTGGAGGCTCCTGGGAGAAGGGCAGCACATAAGGTTGGCGGGGGCCACTGATACACTGACTGGGCTCTGCTCAATGGTCAGCCTCCCCCCACCATGGCATAAGAGTCACATTTTCTTCCAACTCCCTGGTCCAAAGGATGCTAGGATCAGGTGTTAGAACTTCTGGCAGGAGAGCCGTTCTAGAACCTAGGCTGCGGAGATGCTGTGGCCGCCCCGTGGGCATTTGTGCTTCGTCTCCTTCCACTGTACTGTCCCCTCCTGGACTGCAGAGGTTGTCACTGCCTGAGGTCATAGCTGCTCTCTGAGGTGATTCACTGTTCTCTTCTCTTCTAGGAGATGCCAATAGACAAATTAGTGAATATAAATTTAAGCTTTCAAAGGCAGAACAGGATATAACCACGTTGGAGCAGAGTGTAAGTACTTGTTCACGCTACCAAGTGATTCACACTCCCTTTGCAACTTCCTGCATCCGAGTGGCCAATTCCAGGGGTACCCAGCTTTCCTTGGGCTGTCTCTCCAGTGGGGTCTCTATAAAAGCTCTCTGTTAAAGTAGAAAAGCTAGCAGAGAAAACCTGGCAGGACACTTCAGCCTTCTGTTAGTTGTGAAAATGCACAAGACTGTAGTATAATTGTTTTTTCCAGAGTATTTCAAGAGACTTCAGGAAGACTGTAGTTTGAAAATCCCTTATTGCACATTTCAGAAAGTCCAAACACTTTTCCATTTAGTGAATCTTTTCCTGCAATGTTAATTTGGCACTTAAATAATATGTTCATCATAAACTTAACATGGGAAATTGGCTCTGTAATGACTTTCCAGCTGTAATCCTCTCCGGGGACATTTCTTGATCTATAAATAGACGTCAGGTTCTGAGAGGCCCTATGACTCACCATGAGGGGACGACTGGGGATTTGTAATGATGCTGTGTTTCCATGTGGCTTCGAGAAAGGGGCTCCCAGTGCCCGCTAGCAGAGGCTCGCGTTCTCTTGTTGACAGATCAGCCGGCTTGAGGGCCAGGTGCTGAGGTATAAGACTGCTGCGGAGAATGCTGAGAAGGTGGAGGATGAACTGAAGGCGGAAAAGAGGAAGCTACAGCGAGAGGTACCTGCTATTGCATGCTCAAAGAAAAGATCCTTTGCTGCCCCAGGAACTGAACCCTGGGTCTAAGTCTTAAGGGAACAGCAATGGAGGCTCTTCCTCTTCGGTGTTGGTTTTTGACCTGCGCATTGACTGCCATTTACTTTTAGGCTTTGGTCATCTAGGAACTAAGAGAAAGGACAGGTTTCCTTTCTGTTGTAGAGCTGGTCTGTCTCCCCACCTGCTGTCTGGCCTTCCTGGGATTGAGGCTCAGTGTCCCTGCTGGGCACCGCCAGCTGGCGGAAGAGAGCTGAGGCCACGGGATGCTGTACAAGGCCGAGCTGGCAGCACTTCTGTTCTTGGGGGGGGGGGGGGGGGGGGGGGGGATGCTCAGATGGCACTGGGGTTCATGTGTGACCATGTGAAGTGACCCAGCTCTCCCTGTCTGCAGTTACGAACAGCACTGGACAAGATTGAGGAGATGGAGATGACTAACAGCCACCTGGCCAAGCGGCTGGAGAAGATGAAGGCCAACAGAACAGCACTTCTGGCCCAGCAGTAGGAGGCCACCCTCCGGCCCGGGTGCTGCTCCTGGGGCCCCTCCCAGAGGGACTATTTTTGTCCATTGACACAGACCCCCTTCAGTACTGTTTGAGTTTTGTCATTAAAATAGCCACCTTTGTATTTTATAATTTATGAGAGAATGAAACAGGTTTGAATCTTCATGAATGAACACTTTGGATTTCGTTTGTAGTTTGATTCTAGACTAAGAACTGGTCCATGCTGTTTTTATTTTTTATTTCCATTATTTTAGAATCAAGTTTACTCACCATTTTTCCCCAGCTGCCTCAGTGACTGGGCACTCGGAGGCCTTGGCACGGGTTCCAGAGGACAGCAACTCTGAGTGCCCAATGAGATAACTCGGCTGGAGACCTCAGAAAACACAAGTGCCTTCTCCACGGTGCAATTCAGACTTCAGTCATCTCCAGCAGTCAAAAGACATTTACCCTTGATTTCAGATAGCATTTATATTTTAGTGAACCAAGTTCACAGGTGGGGAATATACGTTTCACTCAAATTTCTATGTTTAGAGGAAAAAGCCTTTTTTTGTAAAATATTTAAATTTATATAAGAAAATGTTAGAAAAAGATATGGGGAGTGTATATAAAACTTGCTTTATTGCATGTGGCCAGTCAAGTCCAAAGCCTAACACTCTTAAAGTAAGAGCAGGGCCCTTCGTCTTCAACATCAGCTGTGCTGTATCTCATGTAAAGTATCTCATCTGCTGCTGCTTTGTGGAATGGAACCTCAGACAAGCCTGGCGGGGTGGGGGGGCAGGCAGGCGGGAGGTCGCCTGAAGACTCCATTAAAACGCACCCTCTTGCTGACCACAGCTGGCTACTGATACATTCATTTTTGTTAGAGGAGCTTTTAAAACACCTCAGGGCAGCCACAGCCACCCCTCTGATCTTGCCCCTCTGTTTTTATCTCCTCCCCAAGGAGAACGATCTGGATACAGCTTTTTAAGAATCCAGTCAGTTTCATCTTTATAGGCACCCAGTTCAAGGGGCTTTTATCATGAAGTGTGGCCACTCTGCAGGATTTGTGATTTGCTCTTTTGCCCTCAGAATCAAGGTGGTTTTATGGAGATGGTGGCTGTATCTTCAGAACCAAGGCTGGGAGAAGTCTAGTGAATTAAAGGCATGTGAGATAAATAAAGCTGACTTGAAACTAGATGCTACAGCTAACTTGAATGTGAAGAAAATCTCTACAAATTACCCCCTTCTTCAGAGCAATGAGCCTTTTAATTTTAAAATATGGAAACCACTGTCCTGAATGGAGGGGATTTCCTATAAATTCTCTCCAGTCGTAGCAGCAATCACCCATCTCCCCTGTGTGGAGATGGGTGATTGCTGCTACGACTGGAGAGCAGCTAGGCTGCTCCTCCTGTGCCCCACTGGGCTCACGGAGCCCCACTACTGAGCTGCCCTTTGACTTTTTGTAAGTTCTATGTGGTAGAACCTGACCTTGCCCCTTTTGTGATACAACAAATTTGTCTCCTGTTGTCCTGGTCTCTTCCAAAGGGAATATGGCTCCATGTCTTCATTAGGTAGAGTTCCCTGTTCTTTCTCATGGAACGTTCTTCACTGAGTCTTATAATCTGGATTGTACCTCAGTACTGTGGGCGTTCTTCCTCCCTGTGCTCACTGCACATTTCTGTTAATGCAGGCTAGTGTTAAGGCAGCTTATTGTAATGGCACCTATACCTTAAGTTTGTAATTTTATGTCATCCTTCAGACAAGAATAACTAGAACTTTATCTTAAGCTGGTAGGACTCAGATCCATTAACAGAGGGGGCTCACTTAAGGTGCACACCAATTACAAATTCCATAAGGACTGCTGTCTTCTCGCAAGTTTTTTTTTCATTACAAATTAATTAGCTTTAGTTAGGTACAGTAGTAACAGATTATCAATTCAGCTTTCTCCATACTCAGTGTCACCAGAGCCTCTTATATGTTCCGCACCTCTTTCCAGAGCCAATGTAATTCACATCTGCTGATAACAGAAATTAGAATACCAAAGACTCAAACCAGAGCAAGATCTATAAAATCTCCAAGGCCTTTTTAGAATTCTTATCAGATGCCCAGAGGGCTTTCAAACTACTTTTGGATTCTTCAACACAATCAGGTATACTGTAGGTGAAAATGGATCTAGAAAACCTTTCAAGTGTAGTGAAATTAAATCATGTTAGGACACATCTGACAATTTATTTCTGGTCACTCCACCAAGCATGAAAGAGTGCTACTAGTTAGAGGGCAAATGGAGTCGTCAACTGTAAGACCTACCCTCGTCAGGACACAACGCAAGAACCGTACAGCCCAGAGTCCACAAGTGAGTGTGGTTAGCACCTCTCGAAGACTTTGTACAGATCAGGCAGGTTAGCAAGCTGTAGGATATTTCCATCTTCTGTGAAATGTCTAGGAGGCAGAAGGTGTGAGCGGAAGGCTTTATAGACAACGTGTTCCACAGTCCGCTTCCAGAGGTTTGCAGAGGAGCCAGACACTTCCCCCTGGAAGAGACGTGTTAGAGGTCACAAACCTCCCTATTTGGTCCACTCACACCCCAGCATTTGTGGTTTCCCAGCTGACCTGTACTGGGCCTGGAAGTCTTGCTCATTACAATCTGCTGTTTTCCTAATGCTGCTGAAACCTCTCTCTGTTCAATCGCTCAGGGATCCTATACCCCTGAACTTAAGAGGTGACAACAGGAAGAGAAGGCAGAGACTTTCTCCCATGGAACTTTGTTTCCATTCGGGAGGAACTGTGGATTGTAGCAGGATCTAACGTAACGTCTGATCCAGACTAGGATGTTCAGCCGGCAGTAGTAGGAAGTGCAGTCACCCGAGCCCTCTCTGTGTTCAGCTGGTCTGTAAGAAGAGCTAGGGATCTGACCTTAGTACTGCCCTGTTCTCCCGGCAGAGCAGTGGTCAGATTAAATGAGCCAACGCTAAACGAGTGTGGGGAGACTAGGGCTGTGTGCTGGAGGGTTAACGACAGGAGACAAGGGCTCACTAGCCTGGGTCATCCAGCCCGGCCTACCCAGTTCTCGCTGTGACGGCTTGTGCTTTCACGTTTGACAGGTACTGGGATCATTCTAGAGGGACCTTCCAAACCAGCAGAAGGAAGCAGAATTCATGAATAAAAGCTGACCATTATATTTAAACCTTATGTGCAGTGAAATCCTAGGAATTCAGAGGCAGCAAGTTTTATTTCCTAAACGTTGTATATGAGAGCCCAGCCCCATCCCGGGTGCTACTATGCATCACTATAGTACCTGCTGGCCTGAGAGAGTCGACTCCTCAGATATGTACTGCTTCCGAATGGAGTAAAACATGGCACATTCTTTACTGAGGCTTTCAAAACATTCCTTCTCTTCATCCCAGTTCACCTGGTCCAAAGAGAGAATTTAATACCTCAGCATAGTACTTGCTTTAATAAACACATTTCATTTCCAAGTCAAGCTCACAGACTACTTAAAGCTTTTTACATGTAACATTTTAGGCACTAAATCTGTATGCTGGAACTGCTGAATACTGCTGGGGTAGGTGGGGTGAGGGGGGGCCTTCAAGCTGTTCTACCTTTTCCATCATTCCATGTGAAGGTGTGGCCCCATGCCCTCTCCCCCCAGCCCACACGCAGGTACCCCCATACTTAAGAACAGCTTTACTACTTGCCTCCGTAGCTAGTCGAAGAATGAAGATAGGCAGACCCTCCAAAGGAGGCACGTAGTTGTCGATCAGCAGGGGTAATCCAGTTAGGTTCCCTTCCTGCTTGTGAAGAAAAGGCCATGACAAGGAGACAAGAAATAAACTGTTAAAATTTAATCAAGTTCCATTTCCCCGGTGCTCCCTCCAGGTCTTATCTGCATGCCCACACTTGGGGCGACCAGGTGCTTAACTTGGCTGGGCACCAGGGCTGGGAGAGCAAAGCACTTAAAAAGCTTTTTGTACTGACATGAAGCAGAAGCAGAACAACTTCTTTTTTCAATATGCTCACCAACTAAAGAATACAGAGAGATGGAAAGCCTCAAAGGTTAAGCATAAGAGGACGAAACCAAGCAAGTGGCATCATCTCATTCACTGTGGCCCATAGGGACTGTGGGATTCAGCTCTCTCTTGTCGGGGTCCTTCACCCTGGGAACAGGAATGGGCATGAATGGATGAAAAAAAAGGTGGTGTAACCTAGACATGCAAATAGGGGGTGAGGATTGAATGGATGTCTCGTGCTGCTTCTCACAGGGGTGGGTGGCCTTCTCACCCTGACTGAGGACCAACTACAGAACTTGGCTCTTACCTGAGGAATACAAATGGCTGTTACATACCTCATCGATTTCCAAAGAGAAATAGTCTGCGAGCATCTCAGCCTTCTTCTTCAGAAACTCAACAATGTACTCAGCAAGTCCTTCTTTAGGACCATCTTCCTCTGTCCAGCCACTCTCAGGACTATCCAAGGCGAGCATGGCCAGGTCAAACAGTGGTGCTGGCTCCTAAAATGGAGGCCACATTTACAGTGCCTCCAAGTGAAGCCTGAATTCCTCCCCACAAAACTACCACAGGCATACCTTGAAGGTACTAGTTTGGTTCCAGACTGCTACAATAAAGGAGTATCACTATATAGTGAGTCAAAAGAATTTTCTGGTTTCCCAGAGCACATAAAAGTTAGTTTACACACATATATCCTGTTTATGAAATACAAAATAGATTATATCTAAAAAATGCATATACCTTAACTAAAACTTTTCAGCAGCAATCATCAAGACAGTATGGTACTGGCACATAAATAGACATACAGACCAATGGAACAGAAGAGAGCCCAGAAATGGACCCTCAACTCTATGGTCAACTAATCTTCTACAAAGCAGGAATGAATGTCCAATGGAAAAAAAAATGTCTCTTCAATAAATGGTGCTGGGAAAATTGGGCAGCCACATGCAGAAGAATGAAATTGGATCATCTCCTTACACCACACACAAAAATAGACCCAAATGGATGAAAGGCCTAAATGTGAGACAGGAATCCATCAAAATCCTCAAGGAGAACACAGGCAACCTTTTCAACCTCAGCCACAGGAACTACTTGCTAGACCCGTCTCCAAAGGCAATGGAAACAAAGGTAAAAATGAACTATTGGAACGTCATTAAGATAAAAAGCTTTTGCATAGCAAAGGAAACTGTCGACAAAACCAAAAGACAACCGACAGAATGGGAGAAGATATTTGCAAACAATGTATCAGATAAAAGGCTAGTATCCAAAAGAATATAAATATATAAATATAAATATATATACATATAAAATATAAATATAAATATAAAGAACTTACCAAACTCAATACCCAAAGAACAAATAATCCAATCAAGAAATGGGCAGAGGACATGAACAGACATTTCTACAAACATGACATCCAGATGGCCAACAGACACATGAAAAAGTGTTCCACATCACTCAGCATCAGGAAAATACAGATCAAAACCGCAATGAGATACCACCTCACACCAGTCAGAATGGCTAAAATGAACATGTCAGGAAATGACAGATGCTGGCAAGGATGTGGAGAAAGGGGAACCCTCCTACACTGTTGGTGAGAAAACAAGCTGGTGCAGCCACTCTGGAAAACAGTATGAAGGTTCCTCAAAAAGTTGAAAACAGAGCTACTCTATGATCCAGCAATTTCACTGCTCAGTATGTAGCCCAAAGATACAAATGAAATGGTCCAAAGGGGCACCTGTACCCCAGTGTTGATAGCAGCAAGGTCCATAATAGCCAAACTATGGAAAGAGCCCAGATGTCCATTGATAGATGAATGGCTAAGGAAGATGTGGTATATATATACAACGGAATATTACTCAGCCATCAAAAAACCTGAAATCTTGTCATTTGCAACGACATGGATGGAACTAGACCATGCTAAGTGAAATAAGTCAATCAGAGAAAGACAATTATATGACCTTACTGATAAACAGAATTTAAGAATCAAGGCAGAGGATCATAAGGGGAAGAGAAGAAAAAAATGGAGTAAGATGAAATCAGAGAGGGAAACAAACGTAGGAAGCATATGAAACAGGGTTGCTTGGAGGGAGGTGGGTGGAAGGATGGGGTAACTGGATGATGGACATTGGGGAGGGTACACGTTGTAATGCACACTAGGTGTTAAATAAGACATAATTCACAGACCTGTGCCTCTGAAACAAACAATACATTAATGTTAATTAATTGAATTTAAATACAAAAAGTGAAGAAAAAAAAGAAAATGTGTGCTTCTGGAAAAAAAAATTACTGCTAAAAAATGCTAACCATCTGAGTTTCCAGTGAATTATAATCACTGATCACAGTTTGTAATTATACACAAATACAATAATAATAAAAAAAGTGAAATATTGCCAGAATTACCAAAATGTAACACAGAGACATGAAGTGAGCAAATGCTGTCAGAAAGATGGTGCCAAAAGACTTGCTCACTATAGTGTTGCCACAGACCTTGCATTTCTAGAAATGCAAGGTCTGTGACATGCAATGAAGCACAGAATAAAACGAGATGTGCCTGTGCGAAAACCACAAAGCCATGATTGTGACAGCAGCTGAGAAACCCCAAATCTAATATCACTCCCATCTCCCACGAAGAAAACACCTGAAAATCCACAAGGAAACATCTTCCTTCTCCTCACTAGTGGCCGTTTCAGCAGAGAGAATATGCCAGCCTGCCAAACAGGTGGGAAGGGGGAGGCCATGTGGAGGCACTGCCCTCCTGTGCACTGATAACGAACGCGAGGAGAGGGGAGAACCAGTTCACTGACATTTCAGGTAAGTCATCTGATTAGGAAGAAGAATGAAATATATGGTTAAAAATAAGATGTCTAAATTTTCTTCCATGTCTCCCCATCTGATGTTACTATGGTCATACATTTTAACATATAATGTTATAACATATGTGTTTGTTACATTATAACATACACATTATAAACCTACAGAACACTGTTCCTATTTTCTCATAATGATAGAGAAGTTTATTAGCACTTAACACCTATATTAGAAAAGAATGACGTCAGATCAGTAACCTCAGTTTCTACCTTAAGAAATTTGAAACAGGAGAGCAAATTAAACCCAAAATAAGTAGAAAGGAAGAAGTATCAATGGACTAGAAAACAGAAAATCAAGAGAAAAAAGCTCTTTGAGAGCAATGAAGATTGGTAAGCTTCTAACCAGACTGATCAGGTTAAAAAGAGAGGGCACACATCGCCAATATTAAGAATGAGAGAGGATCTAGACATTAAAAGAATTATGAAAAATACTATGAACAACTTCCTGCCAATAAATTAAAAAACTTCAACGGACAAATTCCTTGAAAGAAACCAAAAGCAAAGCTTTGTCAAGAAGAAAAAGAACCTGAATAGTTATCTATAAAAGAAACTGAATTTGAAGCTAAAAACCTTCCCATGAGGAAATCTCCAGGCCCAGATGGCTTCACGCACTGATGAATTCTACCAGACATTTAAGGAACAAACCCCAATTATATACAAACTCTTTCAGATGATGGAAAAGGAGAGGATAGATAGCTCCCAACTCATTCTATGAAGCCGGCATTAATGCTGATACCAAAATCAAAGACTACAAGAGAAATAAAAACCAGTATCATTCATGAACATATATGTAGCAACTATAAACAAAATTCTGACAAATCAGTTTTAATAATGTGTAAAATAAAGTAATACATCATGTACAAACAGGGTTCATTCCAGGAATGCAAGATTGGATTTTATTTTATTTATTTATTTGTTAGAGAGAGAGAGAGAGAGCGAGCACAGGCAGACAGAGAGGCAGGCAGAGGCAGAGGGAGAAGCAGGCTCCCTGCCGAGCAAGGAGCCTGATGTGGACTCGATCCCAGAACACTGGGATCATGACCTGAGCCGAAGGCAGCGGCTTAACCAACTGAGCCACCCAGGTGTCCCGCAAAATTGGATTTTAAAATGAAAAATCAATGTAATTCATTATATTAAGAAATTAAAAAAAGAATATCATGCAATTATCTCTTGACAGATGCAGAAAAGGCATTTGAAAAAATTCAGTATCCATTCCTGAATAAAAGTAACTGTAAGCAAATAAGGAACAGAAGGAAACTTCCTCAATGTCATAAAGGACATCTCATCTCACCTACAGCAAAAAGCATACTTACTTTGGAAAGACTAAATGTGTTTCCCCATAAGATCAGCAATAAGAGAAGGATTTCCATTCTCACCACTTCTATTCAACATTGTACTAAGGGTATAGCCAGTGCAATCAGGCAAGAAAAAGAAAAGCCATCCAGATTGGACAGGAAAAATAAACCTGCCTTTATACACAGAGGGTGTGACCATCCATGTAGAAATTGATGGAAATCTGTAAGAAAACTACCAGCACTACTAAGTGAGTTTGTCAAAGTTGCAAGGTATAAGATAATGTACATAAACACTTCATTTCTATATACTAGCAACAAACAACTGGACATTATTTAAAATGTCATTTATAATAGCATCAAAAATGTGGGATGTTAAGGGATAAATCTAACAAAAGATTTCCTCCCCAGTTGTTCTATAGATTCAAGACAATTCCAATGAAAATACCAGCTGGCTTTTTTGTAGAGTTACATCAGCTGGACAATGATGATATGAAACTACATAAATAGTCTGATTTTAATTCTAAATTAAAATTAAGCAATGAAAAGGTCTCAGAAGAAATGACCTAATCCTGTCAGCTGGGATGGGTTGTATTTGGGTCATCGGCTTTAGGAAATGTTTATTTCTCTTTTTGTCTCTTTATAAGTTTTCTTAAGTAGGTATATATTAACCAACATAATAATAAACCTTTGTTTAAGCTGTCTACCAAATAACTATTCAGTTTCGTATAAAACTGTGTTATAACTAAAGATCCTTCCATATACAAATCACACAATACAGACAATATCCTTGTCATATTTAGAAAGACCCAATATACTACAAATCAGATATTGGGGTAGAGCTATTATTTTCAGAAATGACCAGGTGCTGGAAGTTTCAGAAGGGAGAAGCAGGAAGTAAACTTACCGAGAGCCTGAGAACACCAAAATTGGCAAAATCATAAATGAGTATCTGGTAGAACAGTTCTTCACTGAAAATAAAAATGAAGCGACTTTAAGGAAATGCGGAATCCATGCTTGACAGCTAAGCAGTCAGGACAAACGGGAGAAAGAACCCCTGCAACATGGATGAGAGGCGCTGTGGAGCCTTCCTGACCATCTATAAGATGTCCTTCTCTAAGGAGCCGGACCCACCACCGTGTGCTCCAGTGAGGGCTCTGGCTGGCTGGCGGGCCACCACACGCAGCTGAGAGTGCTAAGTCTCTAAGTCACCCAAGCTCTGTCCCCACCCCGGGTGCTGTAAAAGGCTGCCGAACACCCTGTAGGTGAAATGAACGAAATATTAGTTTGCTTACTTCTTCTCCACTTACAAAGAATCCTATAAATCATTTTTTTTAAACAACTCACCATTAAAAATGGTATGGAGTGCATAGGGAGGGCAGGAGACTTGCTAAATAATCCCAAGCAGACACAAGGCCAAATCAGACCACCCGGGTGCTTGGTGTAGGGTGATGCACTGGCTGGCAGCACTGCAGAGCCAGCTGGGAGGTATCCAGCACACTGACCTCCTTACCCAACACAGAGCTCAAATAAACGGTCCTTTAGAATTCTTAAGCAGCTGGAACCATATAGGTCTGTTTAAAGACTTCTCATTATCAGTCAAAGTAGACAAGGCATCTGCTTCACCTGCGTTACCCGGGGCGGGGGTCGGGGGGAGTGAGGCACTCAGTGAGTACCTGACTTGTCCCGGGTCAGGGTTAATAAGGTGGAAAAGGAAGGTGTTGAAATCAGATTCTGCACTCTGAACCTGGTTTTCAGTCTGTTTCTTTTACCTTCTCACTGGGAAACCATTCACATTTATTAATAGCTGAAATTCTCGGACTAACCTGGCTTTCTGTTTGTAAAATGAAAGAACCTGAACACAATGTGTTTGGAGCCTTGGAAATGTACTTACATGTGATGGAAAAGAAGGAACAAGGGCAGCAGAATTCCCAACACATTAATAAGAGACAGCCCCATGCACAAGCCAAAGGATCCTCAAAGCAAAGACAAAGGATCTTGAACAGAGCTGCACCAAAACGGCCCCAAAAGTGTGAATTCTGACTATCCATAGAGGTATGCGTGCCAACAGTCAGCTCTGGGCTGGGCAGTTTTTTTGTGAGGGAGGAAATTAGTTCTTATCTTTTGTGTACCCCCAAGCAACGTATGGCAGCTGCCTTGCTCATGGGCATGTGGGAAAGGGCCCTGCAGTAGCCAGGCAATGTCTAGTAGGTGCAAGGTGGCAGCGCCCTCCCATCTGTACCTGAGAACACATCTGATACAGCTTCTAGACTCCTTAGGAGCTCATCCACCAAGGTCTCTGGGAACAATCAATAGGTCACTGGCTACGTACTGGGCAAATGGCACGGCTTGTCAACCCCGCTAGCTTGTGTGGTGGTGAGAGTAAGCCTTGGCGACATTCCCTACAGGTCTTCTTTCTCTTGCATCCCACAGTACCCCGCTGCACACAGCAGGTACTAGAATTCTCTACCGGCACTAAGCCCTCGACAGGTGGTTCCACCACAGTGGTCAACACGTACTGAGGACCAAGAACTTGCCAAACAAACATCAGGCTTCTCGTGTCATTTCTTAACCTCACAAAACCCTGCAAGTTAAGCAGTGATTTCCAAATTTGCAGATGAGAAATCTGAGACACAGTTCAGGAAAGTACCTTGCCCACGGTACACAAACGGTAAATGGTTGAGCCTGTATTGGAAACCATCTCTGTCTCCAAAGCCCGGGACCTTTCCAAACAGCTCAGGTCGTTGTCCTTGGCTTTTCACGCCTGCACCTCCCGACCATTGTTGGGGCAGCCCTGCTGTGTCAGGCGCTCACTAGTTTACCTCAGTTTGGTGGTGTTGAGAAGGTATAACTTGGTCTGATGCTGTGCCAAGGCCCACTGTGGATTCACGCAGCCCACAAAGGAGTGGTTCTGCAGCATCTCTCGGAGTGCTAGAAGAGAAAGAGCTGGTCAGGAATAGCACCGCACCAACACCCCTTTGCAGCCCAAAGCACCAAGCCCCAGAGCTAGAGACAACAGATGAGCCATGATGCCTGTAGTGTACCTCCTGCTGAAAACACACACAAATGAGGACTAAATTACAACTGATCTTTCAAAATGCCACAAAAACATTGCCCAAAGGTAAAGGAAAACTTTGCCCAAAGATCACACCCTGAGGCAAAGCAGGAAGCTGGAGAAGTACAGCGAGCCCTGAAGCCAGTGTCAGGCAAAGGCACCAGAGGAACCTCAGTGATCATGAATGCTAGTTTTTGCAGCCCAAGGTGTGGGGAATGAAAAACAAAAATGTAGGAATGTTTTGAAATGGGGAGTCTAATAGGAGACCACTTCTGCAGTACGTGTAGCTGGGATGCCAGGGGCTGCACCCGCAGGCAAAAGAGAGGAAATCCCCAGGGAAGGGAGCCGAACTGCCCACCCACCTCCAGCCTGGGTGTTGGGGGTAAGGAAAAAAAAAAATCACAGCCTGAGAACCTGCAACCACAAGCTGGTTCTCATGCTTTTGCAGCCAGGATTCTGGCTAAGCACTGCCTAAAACCTTGTATGGACATTTTAGTTTAACTCTGATTCCAGGATGACTGTTCCTCCAGGTCCCTGATAGAATCAAATGCAAATTCTCTGTGGAGAAGTTCAGTTTCAGTCCAGGCTTCAAATTATCCTCACAGATAAAATACCAGGAGCCAGCAGTCAAAAAATTACAAAACACACAAAGAATGTGCCAAGAATTAGAATCCAGAAGAAACCACATGACCTCTGCAAAGGTTCAGAGACTGGAAATACCAGCAGAGAAAAGAAAGTAAGTATGTTCAGTATGCTTAAGAGGGATTAAACAATGAATAAGCAGCAGGAGACTATCAGAAATGATCAAGATCTCCAAAAGAAACAAAATTTCTAAAAATGAAAAATGTAATAATTGAAATTAAAAATCAAGACTGATTTCACAACAGATGAGACAAAGTTGCCAAGATAATAACTGGTAGGTAGATCTGAAGAAATTATCCAGAATGCAGCACAGAGACAAAGAGAGGAAAACTACGGAAGCAACTTATGCAACATGGAGGATAATAAATATGTAACTCAAGTTCCAGAAGGGAGAGAGAGCAGGGGGAGATGATATTTACAGACTTCAAAGACAAAAATATCTGAGACTATTCCAGAAGTGATGGAAGACACCAAACCTCAGTTCTAGGAAGCCCAACAAAACCCACACTTAGCACACAGAGATACGGCAAGACACTAAAAGATCTTAAAAGCACTCAGAGACAAAAGAGAGATTCCCCACCAAGTAATCAAATATAAGACTGAAAGCTGGGTTTTCAGCAGTAACACTGAGGGCAAAAATGACAGAACAATACTTCTGATGCATTAAGAAAAAGTAACTGTCAATCTGGAATTTTAAACCCAGCAAAAAACACTTTTCAATATGAGGATGAATTAGACAAAATAAAACTCAGCTGGCCACTCAAGATCTTACTAAAGGTTGTTCTTCAGGCAGACCATAAATGATAGAAGGGAAAGAACTATGAGCAAATAATATTTGTTAAATCCAAATGTGCTGACAATAACAATGAATTATGGCACAATCTGATATCCACATGAAAACCATGAATCTAACACCATGCACCAAAGATGAATTTCAGGAGGACTAGGGATTTACGTATGAACGTTTTAGGAGACAATATAAGACTCTATCTTCAATTATCCCAGAGTTAGGAAGCACTTCCTAAATAAGATTTTAAAAGCCAATCTGTAAAGAACAATTCACAAAATCTGCCTATGTTAAATCTAAGAATTTCTATTCATGTAACAAGTATTTGTTTAAAACGAAGAAGGAGAAGAAGAAAATGGGTAAGTCCTAAACTGGGGGAAGATGTTTTCATGTAGCTGATTATTATCTGGAATATATGAAGAACTCCTCAAATCAGTTCAAAAAGACCAAGAACCCAAGAGAAAAATGGGCAAAAAACTAGAAGAGGCACTTAATGGAAGAGGAAATAAATTTAGAGTAATCAGGGAGATGCAAATGAAACCACCATTAGCTACCATTTCACAAATACCAAACTGGTAAAAAGTCCCACAAGTTCAAATGTTGGAAAGGAAGTGAACAAATGCAACTTCTATACACTGTTGGAGGGACCAACAATGGCTACATTTATCCGACCCCTTTGAAAAACAACTCATCATCTTATGATCCAGCAGCAGCTCTGCTAAGTATATACCCACAGCCGAGCTTTACAACCAGTGTTCCAAGCTCTTGAATCTCTCATGGCCAAGAGCATCCTGGGATGGGGTATGAAGAGAGCATGGATGAGGCCATATTAGTCCAAATGTCCTTCAACAGCAGAATGAGTGAACAAATGTGCAGTAATGGCCACTAAGTGGAATCTACTACATGGGAAGAGGAAACCAGAGCTATACGTAGTAAGATGGATGGATCCTAGCAACAGAATGTGTGTATGTGATTTATACATATATATATATATATATACACACATACATATATATGTTATATATATTTACATATATATCTACATGTATACATACAGACACACACACACACCAAAAAAACCTTTACAGTACGATGCCATTTATGTAAAATTTAAAACCTGCAAACTGAACAATTCTTTTAGGGCTACAAATATGGCTACAAAGAAATAACAATCATAAAATTTAAGATACTGGTCGCCTCTAAGGGAGAAGGGAAGTGGATAGTTTAGGGAAGAAGCACCTAAGAGCTTCAAAGGTGACAACCCCACAATGCTCTCTCTCTTAAGCAGGTGTTCATGTGTTTTCTTGTGTAGATCCTATACATGTATTTCATAAATATGATTTTTTATTTACCAATATATCTGTGTGTGTGTGTGTGTGTGTGTGTGTGTGTGTGTAAGTAAAAATACCACCACCATAAAGGAGGGTGGAGGAAGAGGGTCTGGAGACCACAGGGAAGGGTCTGGGGACAGCAATAAGTCTGTATGCCATAGTTTCATTATTCTTTTTTAGCTTAGGTACCACAAGTGAATTCTCATATTGTTACATAAGTTCAATAACACTCTCTGTCTCCCCAACCCTCAATAAAAAGAGGCTTATTTTCTTCATTTTTAGAATGAAGTGTTCCCCTCTGTTCCCACTGGAAACTCAATGTCTCTGCAGGATGTACTGCGTAGGTGGAAAATGATTATTTTAAAAGCTGGAGAACATCGAATAATCTTGAATAATGAGACACTAGAGGAAAGAGAAAGCAGCGTAATCCACTAAAAAAAGGGCCAGAGATTTTTCCACACAGATTTTTCACAGAACCCTATGCCGCAGCCTAGCTACCGAGGTGCAGCCCTGCCAGCTTGGGCAGGGGAGGGAGAAGGTGGCTGCTAGCTTGGCATGGGGCTGCCACAGTCGCTCCTTCATCCAGGCAGGCCTCTTCTTCCCTGGGCTTTGGGAGGCTACCTAGACCTCTTCACGACTTCTCATCAGGACCTCAAGGACCTCTCTTGCATCCTTCCTCTAACTCCACAGCATCAGAAGTCTGTAGGCACGTCCCTACCATTTTGCCAGCAACAGAATGGGACAAGATCCTTCTGTGCTTCAAAGCCACACCACAAAGCAGAGTTCTTGATGGAAGCCCTGGGTCTCACTCAGGAGCAAGTAAAGCTAAACTCGAAGGAAGTGCGACGGGTCCTCTAGTTCTTCATAGCCTCATGTGGAGTAGGAGCTCGGCACCAAGCCGGACTGCCTTACAGAAGCCCCCATGTGCACAGCCTCTGGCTGTCGTCGGAGATGATCCAGAAGCTGTCCCCGTCAGGTCTTACCCTGTGCTCGGCTGATGTGGCCTTCTACCTCTGTTACAGAATATCTTTCATTTTACCTGATGTTATCACCAGTTACTTACTAAACACTCCCCACACCACCATGGTATCCTGTACAGCAGGTGTCCAGGTTCATTCACCTCCCCTCTCTGCCTCAGGGCCCGGCACCAGGCATTTTGTGCAGAAAACATACTCAACAAACGTCTGCCAAGCTGATTTCATGCACCAGAAGAAATGATTACCTTGGGACAAGCCATATAAAAATACGAACACTGATACTCAGGACTGTTCCCCAAAGACAAATAAAATAAAATAGTGAGTGGATAAAATAACAAGGTGGAAAAACTCATCACAAAAAAAGAACAAGAGGCAGTACCGAAGGCTAGGGACCTAATCAATACGGACATTGGTAATATGTCAGATCTGGAGTTCAGAATGATGATTCTCAAGGTGCTAGCTGGGCTTGAAAAAGGCATGGAAGACATTAGAGAAACCCGGTCTGGAGAAAGAAAAGCCCTTTCTGGAGAAATAAAAGAACTAAAATCTAACCAAGTTGAAATCAAAAAAGCTATTAATGAGGTACAATAAAAAATGGAGGCTCTTACTGCTAGGATAAATGAGGCAGAAGAATTAGTGATATAGAAATTATATAGAATTATTATAGAATAATATTCTATAATTATTACAGAATAATTATTATATAGAATAATTATAGAATTAGTGATATAGACTAAAGAATTAGTGATATAGAAAACCAAACGACAGAGAATAAAGAAGCTGAGCAAAAGAGAGACAAACAACGGGGGGAGAATTCGAGAGCTAAGTGATACCATAAGACGAAAAAACATTAGAATAATAGGGATTCCAGAAGAAGAAAGAGAGAGGGGGGTAGAAGGTATATTGGAGAGAATTATTGTAGAGAATTTCACTAATATGGCAAAGGGAACAAGCATCAAAATCCAGGAGGCGCAGAGAAGCCCCCTCAAAATCAGTAAGAAAAGGTCCACACCCCGTCATCTAACAGTAAAATTTACAAGTCTTAGTGACAAAGAGAAAATCCTGAAAGCTGCCCAGGACAAGAAGTCTGTAACATACAATGGTAAAAATATTAGATTGGCAGCAGACTTATCCACAGAGACCTAGCAGGCCAGAAAGAACTGGCATGATATATTCAGAGCACTAAACGAGAAAAACCATGCAGCCAAGAGTACTATATCCAGCTAGGCTATCACTGAAAATAGAAGGAGAGATAAAAAGCTTCCAGGACAAACAAAAACAAAAAGAATTTGTAAACACCAACCCAGCCCTACAGGAAATATTGAAAGGGGACATCTAAGCAAAGAGAGAGCCTAAAAGTAGTAGATCAGAAAGGAACAGAGACAATATACAGTAATAGTCACCATACAGGCAGTACAATGCAACTAAATTCATACCTCTCAATAGTTACCCTGAATGTAAATGGGCTAAATACCCCAATCAAAAGACACAGGGTTTCAGAATGGATAAAAAAACAAAACCCATCATATGCTGTCTACAAGAAACTCATTTTAGACCCAAAGACACCTCTAGATTTAGTGAGGGGGCGCAATAAAATTTACCATGCCAATGGACATCAAAAGAAAGCTGGGGTGGCAATCCTTATATCAGATCAATTAGATTTTAAGCCAAAGACTATAATAAGAGATGAGGAAGGACACTATATCATACTCAAAGGGTCTGTCCAACAAGAAGATCTAAGAATTTTAAATATCTATGCCCCTAACGTGGGAGCAGCCAACTATATAAACCAATTAATAACAAAATCAAAGAAACACATTGACAAGAATACAATAATAGTTGGAGACTTTAACACACCCCTCACTGAAATGGACAGATCATCCAAGCAAAAGATCAACAAGGAAATAAAGGTCTTAAATGACACACCGGACCAGATGGACTTCACAGATATATTCAGAACATTCCATCCCAAAGCAACAGAATACACATTCATCTTTAGTACACCTGGAACATTCTCCAGAATAGATCACATCCTAGGTCATAAATCAGGTCTCAACCGGTATCAAAAGACTGGGATCATTCCCTGCATATTTTTCAGACCACAATGCTCTGAAGCTAGAACTCATCACAAGAGGAAATTTGGAAAGAACCCAAATTCATGGAGACTAAAGAGCATCCTTCTAAAGAATGAATGGGTCAACCAAGAAATTAAAGAAGAACTGAAAAATTCATGGAAACAAATGATAATGAAAACACAACAGTTAAAAACCTGTGGGGCACAGCAAAGGCAGTCCTGAGAGGAAAATATATAGTGATACAAGCCTTTCTCAAGAAAGAAGAAAGGTTTCAAATAAACAACCTAACCCTACACCTAAAGGAGCTGGAGAAAGAACAACAAAGAAAGCCTAAACCCAGCAGAAGAGAAATAATAAAGATCAGAGCAGAAATCAATGAAATAGAAACCAAAAAAACAATAGAACAAATCAACGAAACTAGGAGCTGATTCTTTGAAAGAATTAATAAGACTGATAAACCCTGGCCAGACTTATCAAAAAGTAAAGAGAAAGGACCCAAATAAATCAAATCATGAATGAAAGCGGAGAGATCACAACCAACACCAAAGAAATACAAACAATTATAAGAACATATTATGAGCAACTCTATGCCAGCAAATTTGACAGTCTGGAAGGAATGGATGCATTCCTAGAGACATATAAACTACAACTGAACCAGGAAGAAACAGAAAACCTGAACAGACCTATAACCAGTAAGGAGATTGAAGCAGTCATCAAAAATCTCCCAACAAACAAGAGCCCAGGGCCAGACAAGCCGGCTTCCCAGGGGAATTTTACCAAACATTTGAAGAAGAATTAATTCCTATTCTCCTGAAACTGTTCCAAAAAATAGAAATGGAAGGAAAACTTCCAAACTCATTTTATGAGGCCAGCATTACCTTGATCCCCAAACCAGACAAGGATCCCATCAAAAAAGAATTACAGGGACGCCTGGGTGGCTCAGTTGGTTAAGCGGCTGCCTTCAGCTCAGGTCATGATCCCAGCATTCTGGGATCGAGTCCCACATCAGGCTCCTTGCTCAGCAGGGAGCCTGCTTCTCCCTCTGCCTCCGCCTGCCACTCTGTCTGCCTGTGCTCACGCTCTCTCTCTCTTTAACAAATAAATAAATAAAATCTCTAAAGAAAAAAAAATTTAAAAAAATTAAAACCTCTCTTTTAAAAAAAAAAAAAAGAGAGAATTACAGACCAATATCCTTGATGATCACATATGTGAAAATTCTCACCAAAATACTAGCCAATAGGATCCAACAGTATATTAAAAGGATTATTCACCACGACCAACTGGGATTTATTCCAGGGCACCAAGGTTGGTTCAACATCTGCAAATCAATCAATGTGATACAATACATTAACAAAAGAAAGAACAAGAACCATATGATACTCTCAATAGATGCTGAAAAAGCATTTGACAAAGTACAGCATCCTTTCCTGATCAAAATTCTTCAAAGTGTAGGCATAGAGGGCACATTCCTCAATATTATCAAGGCCATCTATGAAAAACCCACAGAGATATCATTCTCAATGGAGAAAAACTGAGAGCTTTTCCGCTACGGTCGGGAACATGGCAGGGATGTCCATTATCACCACTGCTATTCAACATAGTACTAGAAGTCCTAGCCTCAGCAATCAGACAACAAAGAGAAATTAAAGGCATCCAAATTGGCAAAGAAGAATTCAGACTATCACTCTTTGCAGATGATATGATACTATATGTGGAAAACCCAAAAGACTCCACTCCAAATCTGCTAGAACTTGTACAGGAATTCAGTAAAGTGTCAGGATATAAAATCAATGCACAGAAATCAGTTGCATTTCTTTACACCAACAATAAGACAGAAGAAAGAGAAATTAAGGAGTCAATCCCATTTACAATTGCACCCAAAACAATAAGATACCTAGGAATAAACCTAACCAAAGAGGTAAAGAATCTGTACTCAGAAAACTATAAAGTACTCATGAAATAAATTGAGGAAGACACAAAGAAATGGAAAAATGTTCCATGCTCATGGATTGGAAGAACAAATATTGTGAAAATATCTATGCTACCTAAAGCAATCTACACATTCAATGCAATCCCTATTAAAATCCCATCCATTTTTTTTCAAAGAAATGAAACAAATAATCCTAAAATTTATATGGAACCAGAAAAGACCTCGAATAGCCAGAGGAATATTGAAAAAGAAAGCCAAAGTTGGTGGCATCACAATTTCAGATTTCAAGCTCTATTACAAAGCTGTCATTATCAAGACAGTATGGTACTGGCACAAAAACAGACAAATAAATCAATGGAACAGAACAGAGAGCCCAGAAATAAACCCTCAACTCTATGATCAACTAATCTTCGAAAAAGCAGGAAAGAATGTCCAATGGAAAAAAGACAGTCTCTTCAATAAATGGTGTTGTGAAAATTGGACAGCCACATGCAGAAAAATGAAACTGGACCATTTCTTTACACCACACACAAAAAGAGACTCAAAATGTGAGAACGGAATCCATCAAAATCCGTGAGGAGAACACAGGCAACAGCAGCCACAGCAACTTCTTCCTAGGAATAGCACCAAAGGCAAGAGAAGCAAGGGCAAAAATGAACTATTGCGACTTCATCAAGATCAAAAGCTTTTGCACAGCAAAGGAAACAGTTAACAAAACCAAAAGACAACTGACAGAATGGGAGAAGATATTTGCAAACGACATTTCAGTATTCAAAATCTACAAAGAACTTATTAAACTCAACACCCAAAGAACAAATAATCCAATTAAGAAATGGGCAGAGGACATGAACAGACATTTCTGCAAACACGGTATCCAGATGGCCAACAGACACATGATAAAGTGCTCCACATCACTCGGCATCAGGGAAATACAGATCAAACCCACAATGAGATACCACTCACACCAGTCAGAATGGCTAAAATGAACAAGTCAGGAAATGACAGATGCTGGCGAGGATGTGGAGAAAGGGGAACCCTCCTACTCTATGGGTGGGAATGCAAGTTGGTGCAACCACTCTGGAAAAGAGCATGGAGGTCCCTCAAAAAGTTGAAAATAAGAGCTACCCTACAACCCAGCAATCACACTACTGGGTATTTACCCTAAAGATACAAATGTAGTGATCCGAAGGGGCACGTGCACCCAAATGTTTATAGCAGCAATGACCACAATAGTCAAATTATGGAGAGAATCGAGATGTCCACCAACAGATGGGTGGATAAAGAAGATGTGCTATATATACGATGGAATACTATGCAGCCATCAAAAGAAATGAAATCTTGCCATTTTCAACAACGTGGATGGAACTAGAGGGTATTATGCTTAGGGGAATAAGTCAATCAGAGAAAGACAATTACCATATGATCTCCCTGATATGAGGAAGTTGTGAGGCAATGTGGGGGTTTTGGGGGATAGGAGAAGAATAAAAGAAACAAGATGGGATCGGGAGGGAGACAAACCATAAGAGACTCTTAATCTCACAAAACAAACTGAGGGTTGCTGGGGGGAGGCGGGTAGGAGAGGGTGGTGGGATTATGGACATTGGGTAAGGTATGTGCTATGGTGAGTACTGTGAAGTGTGTAAACTTGGCGATTCACAGAACTGTACCCCTGGGGCTAATAATACATTTTATGTTAATAAAAAAATAAAAAAGTATAAAATTAAAAAAAAAAAGGAGTCACCTGCAGGGCGACTCCTCTCAGTCATGTACATGCTCCCTCAGCAAATACCTGCTGAGTCCACCTGCCAGGCACTCTGTGGACAGTGAGGGCGACGCAGTGCCAGAAGCGATCCCTGCGTGGACAACACACTGATCGAACAGTCATACAAACGAGCATGATGAGGAACTTTGGTACCAGAAGAGCTTCCCTTACTTCTCTCCTGGGCTGGGAGCACAGTGAGCCCCTGTGAGGGGCAGCTGGGCTGTTGGTCTGTTAAGGCAAGTGGCCCACCTCACCAAATCGGGGTTTCAGGGCACTCCCCGCACAGCCTTCACTGTGAAGACAAGCAGCCTCCCCTACCTGGGGCCACGGACATGGGGTACATGGCAGCGGGCAGGAGCCCAGGCCCCAGCCCATGGACAGAGGCCTGGGCTTCCGAAGCACACGCATGCTTTCTCAGGTCCTCATCACGAGGGCCCAGGGAAGCCTCCAGCAGTGCTATTGTGCCATAAGGCAGGCCCCAAAATGGTGAACAAAGTCCTGCTAGGGAGGGAATGGGGTAGCTGGCAGGAGCTGCCGCACAGCCCATCTTGTCACTCTGCTCCCATGTCACAGACACTACGCCTTCTGTGAGACATGACACCAGTACGCCTAAAACACCAGCCTCGGCGGCGGGGATCCTATCCCAAGGGGCACCTGCCCAAACAGGCAGCCAGTTTGTTTAGCCTGAGTCCTGGGCCAGCCACCTCATGTGCAAGCCGTGCCAGTCACCACCCACCCTCGGCGACGTGTGTCCCGGGTCTGTTTCTGATTGCTGGGATGTTCCAACTCATCTGCCCTCTCCCGTCCTCTCCATCTTCCACTCCGTGTCCTCGACTTCAAAACAAGTAACAGAGCTGCCCTGCCTCCCTCACAAGGTGATTCTAGAATTAAATGGGACAACGTGTACAAACACACAGTTTGGGAACATTTAAAGTCATCTCCTGTGCCTCAGCAATAGACGCCAGACCTGATCCAACCTGATGCAGGTGTGCTTGACACTACACTGGAAATAGTGCACAACTAGAGAGAAATTTCTCCGAACTCTAACTTTAAGGAGCCTGTTTTACATAAGGGATACAAGTCTTTAAGGAAGACTCAGTAAATTCCAAATCTGAGGGAGGCTGTTAAATGAAACTATTGTGGGCAAGCCTGCTAAATAAATCAAGGAACAGCCCACCTCATTTACATTGTTTCAAATGCTTTTAAAAGCTCCCAGCTTGAAAGCCAATAAACGGAAGTAAAGACCAACTGGACCAAATCTTTGTGGAAACCAAAATCAGAGGCCCACTGGCAGCTACTTCTACAACTGGCAAGACCTCAGTTACAGAAAGCTTTTACTCCTCCCATGTCTAGAGACACCTACGGCTTTGCCCACATGCAGACAAACGCCCAGAGCTCTGAGAAAAGAGAGAAGGAACAAGGAAAGGCAAACTGAGGCCTTCCTGAATTCACTCAAACAAGGGGTGACTGGGACAGAGAAAAATGTAAGGGGCCAGCCACTGAGTCGTAACAGATCGGGGCGCCTGGGAAGCTCACAGTTGGTTAAGCATCTGCCTTCGGCTCAGGTCACTGTCTCTGGGTCCTGGGACAGATCCCCACAAGGAGCCCCACACTGGGCTCCCTGCTCAGTGCGGAGTCTTCTTCTCCCTCCCCCATTGCCCCTCTTCCAGCTTGCGCAAAGTCTCTCTCTCTCAAATCAATAAAATCTTTAAAAAAAAAAAAAAAAAAAAGAAGAAGGTGGAGGATTAGTGTGAAAAGTGCTAACCTGCTCCGTGGCTGCTCAGAACTTTATAGACTAATCTAGGTTGTTGTATTTCAAGACACGGTGCTGGAACTTACCTATTTTAATCAGGAAATGTGTTAGAGCTGAAACGTGGAAAGGCCATGACTAAACCGTGTAGACTCAAGTGCAAAGCTGCCATCTGGAGTCTGGAGCTGCGCCATCTACACTTGGAGTACGACTGTCTGACTCCTCTGGTGCAGATGGCTCTTCAGGCCAAGCCACTGTTCTACTTACTCCTCAATTCCTGCATGATTAACTCCTTTTAATTCCTAAAACCATGTTAGCTGGTTTTGAAGTGACAGGGACCAATGCGGAGCTCTATACATAAGTATTCTGAAAAGCTCTTTCTGAGGAAAATGATACTGATTTATGGCTTTGTCTTCGGCATATAAAAATATCTATTGCCTCCTTACTCTGTAAACAGTGTTTTATGTTTTATCTCTAATCAGCACAATCATTTTCAAGGGTAAAATTAATCCCATTTTAGAGATGAGGAAGAATTGAGGCACAGCCAGCATTAAATCACAAATCCAA
The DNA here is from genome assembly GCA_003697995.1 of Taxidea taxus jeffersonii. Taxonomy (NCBI): domain Eukaryota; kingdom Metazoa; phylum Chordata; class Mammalia; order Carnivora; family Mustelidae; genus Taxidea; species Taxidea taxus. The sequence continues at coordinate 10,218 of ML109451.1, read as the reverse complement.
GGTCACACAGCAGAAGTGGTACTGCCAGGATATCCACTCAGGGCCCTGCAAAGCCCGCGTCCCTTAGGGAGAGTACGCCCCACTCAGGCCACAGATTAGAATCTTGTATCATAGCACTTTAAGCTAAGAAACAAACTCACGATTCTGTAGATGACTCTTTTACTCTGGCTGTTAGGGTTCAGTGAGAATACTGATCAATTATAATTAAAACCAGAGAATACAATTTCCCCTTCCCTCCCAGTTGAAAATCATCTTTCAGCTGCTGCTGCTGCGGGTGAGGGAAGGGAGGTATGCTTGGTATGCTGCAGGGGCCACTCTACCGTCAACACTTTCTGCATTTGCTAAAACTCGACCTTAGCAGTTCTGGCTCATAGGCCCCAATAGATGTCGGCACTTACGTACTCTCATGTCCCCGCATGTTAATTTCTTCCTGAAGGCTCAGCACACTGGTGAGGTTGATGATCCTCCGCCGAGGGGTACATGCTGCTGTTATTTCCTTTCGGGAATCATCTTCCGCCATTTCCACATCAGAGCTTTCCCGGGGCCTCTTTCTGCAATGAAGGAGCCGAAGATCATGACTCTCCTTGAAAACTGGTTTTAAGTCAGCCAAATTCTGTGTATTACATTTTGGAAAGCTGAGCAGCGTCTTGTGCTGGCTCTGCACATCTGGGGTGGGGGTCCTTGTGCGGGCTGCAGACTAGCAAGATCAGTCTGTTCTCTGGTACCCCACAGATCAGATGACCCTGAGCCCCCAGCAGCCAGCCCCTGTGCACAGCAGGACTCTGGAGTCACCTGCCCTGTGCAGCTGCAGGGCCCTGTGCGTGTACACCCACCATGTCCCGTTCGTTTAGTCCTCCATCAATTACAGTGCCAGCTGCATGTGACCACGCACCAGACAGACAAGGTGCCGGCCCTCACCATGCTTACTTTCCAGCTGAGGAGTCAGAAAGCCACAGAAGAAGGATCATTTGAAGCAGCAGAAAATGCTAAGAAGAAAAGTAAACAAGGTAACAGCTTGATGGGGCAGTGAGAGGGCCTCTGGCAAGAGGGGATGTGTGAGGCACTCTCCCTAGGCCCCGAGCACAGGGAGAACAAAGTGGGGGAGCTCAGGCAATTCAGGCCAGCCACAAAGGAGTGTGGACAAGAACCCTACGGGAGAGGGAAAGGGGGGTGCTAAAGGGGGGGGCACCCAAGTGCAAGGGGAAGCACTGGTTTTCAGCTGAGGAGTGATACAATCCCAGTTCTGGTTTCAGAGATTTCTTTTGACTGCTCTGTGGTGAAGAGCTAGCGGTGTCACCTCCCCTGGTGACAAAGAGACATATAACACTGCCCTGCATGAAATGAGATCGTGTACGTGAAGCATCTGGCACAGACTGGGCTCCCTCACAGGTGGCAGCACCCTTAAGGATTCCCTGGAGACAACCCTAGACGTTGTTTTGCTAGACTGACTTGGCAATGATCAAACTGGAGACAAGTAACTCGTCCAAACCCCGATGGCCACTCAGCCCTGGGGTTTTGGGGGCTGGTCGCCATGCAGAAGTGAAGCCTTGAGTGAGTTCCTTCACCCCAAGCCTGCTGGGGAAGAAGCATCAGCCTGGGCTCCTTGGCTCGACGCCGGGCCCCTGATAGCCTGTGGAACGTGTCCCAGTGAAGGCAGGGAAAGGACAGGCACTGCTGCCATCCACCTCCCCCGCTCTCATAGCCAGCCCCTGGGCCTCAGGGCCTTCATAAGTTGAACCAAGAAAACGTGTTGTTCCTGAAAGGAGTGGAAGCAGCTTTGAGTGGGATGAGGGAGAATCCTCTGGATATTTTAGGGTTCTCTCAGCCATCTCTGCTATTAAGGTGTTATCAAAATCCACTACTAAAAATAAAAGATAAATCTTACTATTTTTCTGATGTGTTTAACTCACACTTGGAACCATGGACTTTTAAGATATCTCAAAGGTCACTGAGTGGGGGACTCTCAAGCCATGGTCAAATGCAGACAGCGCACAAGGCAGAGCAATGTCCCACTAGAGGCAGGGCAGGTCAGGCAGAGAGAAGCAGCAGGTGGTTCATACCAAGTCAAGCCAGAGGTGGTTTCAACAGCAGAGGCAGGCTGCACACCTCCCCAAGTCCATACCTGGGGTTGCCCGGGCTGGAAGGGGGCCCTCTCTTCTCTGACGTTTCTGAAGTCCCCTCTGTTGCATCTCCCTCTGTGCTCTGATTTGTGGCAGACACTTGAGCAGGTTCTGGGAGTTCAAGCATTTCCTCATCTTGCTGTCCAGGCCTACCACTGGAAGCATCGGTACTGTCTTCTGGGACAACGGTCTGAGGCTGATTGGACAGAGCCTTGCTCATGGGTTGCAGAAAGGCATCGAGCTTCTGTTCCCGTGAATCTGTGCGGACCATCTGGTGGGCATAGACCTTGTCACCACTTTCAGAAGCAGATGAGGGGGTCACACCTGTTGTGGATTTAACCACCTCCCCGGAGGGGCCAGCAAGACCTGGTAGTAAAGTCTATGTCAAAAAAGAAGGTAATGGGTTAAAAAAATTTTTTTTAATAAGATTCCTAGCCACTGTGATTTCTCAAGCTTAATGGCATTTAGATGATATATGATTCATTTTATGTTTTTGCTGAATCATTCCTATATTCTGTCCTATATGTTTCAATAAAGTAGAATCCATCTGGGAAGAAGAAAAACAAAGAAAGCAGCAGTGGGACGATTCAGAATATGAAACCAATAAGTCCAGGTCCCAGGGACGCCTGGCTGGCTCAGTGCGCAGAGCAGATGACTCTCGATCTTAGGGTTGTTAAGTCCGAGCCCCAAACTGATTGTAGAGAATAGTTAAAAAAACAAAATCTTTAAATGGGGAGGGGGGGGGTAAGTCCAGATTGCAAAGTAGAGCAATACTGGAGAAAAACTAGAACTAGGTTTAATCATCATCACCGAAGTATTAATATAGAAGCAATTCTGACCCAAACTTGAAGCTTAAAAGATACACCAGTAAAAACACAAAAATTCAGAAAAATCCTTATAATTTTAAAATTGGGTTTGAAATGGGGAATATTAGCGCAAAGTTCTCATATTTTTGTCTTTTTTTTTTTTGCTGGCATAAGAGAATTTCATTTTTTTATTGTAGTAAAACATACATAAAATGTATCACTTAACCATTTTTAAGCATACAGGTCTGTGGCATTAAGTAAGTCACATCATTAGACAACTATCATCACTATCTATTTCTAGAACTTTTTCAATGTCCCAAACTGAAACTCTGTAACTATGAAACGGTAACTCACCATTCTCCCCTCCCCACCAGCTTGTGGCAGCCACTGTTTTGTCTGTTTTTAGATATACACATTTCTTAACTCTGTCCACTGGAAAGGCCAAAAGCCAATGACCACTCAGCAGGACTAAGGACCCCCCCCGCCATTCCTTATTTTAGTCTCTAAATACCATCCCCGATAAAATAAACCAGAGTTCCTTGGAGAAATGGCCAATCCCAGGGCCTGGGCTGGGAATGTAGAGAGTAAGCCTACAACATCTTTTCTTGCCAGAAATAAGGAGACCATAAAAGACTAATGGAATTGAGTCAAAAGGATAAGAGCACCAGTTTGAAGGGGTTTGTTGGTCTAAGATGGGATAATTTGAGGATCCAAGAGAAATATGACTGTAATTAACTAAATTATATTGCTTTGCTAACAGCTATCATGAAATATTAAGAGAAAAAAGATGGGGAGGGAAAGGGAAAGAGAAAGACGGAGAGGACAAAATCATTAAACATCACTGGAGATCGCTAGGACATGAACACATTCCTTTGCAAACTGATAATTAAAGGGACAGAACCCAACATTTACCCTTACTTTCTAGTGTGAACTGTATTTCAGGATAACCAAAAAGCTCTAACAAATCAGGGAAAGTTAGTGTATACAGAAAAATTACAATGAATTAACAGAAAAAAATGACAAAATCAGAAAATCATAATCTTGCAATCTTAGTGAAATAACTGATTCAGGTAATGGTCATCAATGAATGGTGAAACCATTAAGCTAAATATTCCTGGGGAACTTGACAATGAAGAAAACAGGTTGTTACCAGTTAAACCCACAGATGAGCCTTATCACCAAAATGACATAACAAGTCAGTATGCGCCTCCTGCTGGGGCGTGACAGAAAGAACATGGCATCATCTATCAAGAATTCTCACACAGGGGCGCCTGGGTGGCTCAGTGGGTTAAATAAAGCCTCTGCCTTTGGCTCAGGTCATGATCCCAGGGTCCTGGGATTGAGCCCCGAATTGGGCTCTCTGCTCAGCAGGGAGCCTGCTTCCTCCTATCTCTCTCTCTCTCTCTCTCTCTCTCTCTCGGCCTGCCTCTCTATCTACTTGTGATCTCTGTCAAATAAATTTAAAAAATCTTTAACAAAAAAAAAAGACCTTAGTATGAATTCTTAAAGAAAAAAAAAAGTTAAAAAGAGAACTTCCCTAAGACCCAGCAACTACACTACTGGGTATTTATCCCAAAGATACATATGCAGTGAAAAAATGGGGCACATGCATCCTAATGTTCATAGCAGCAATGTCTACAATGTCCAAACTGTGGAAGGAGCTGAGATGCCCTCAACAGATGAATGGATAAAGAAGATGCGGTTCATATACACAATGCAATATTACCCAGCCATCAGAAAGGAAGAATACCTACCATTTACATCAACATGGATGGAACTGGAGGAGATTATGCTCAGTGAAATGAATCGATCACAGAAAGGCAATTATGACATGGCTTCACTCATATGTGGGCTGTAAGGAATAGTGCAGAGGACCACAGGGGAAGGGAAGGAAAACTGAATGAGAAGAAGTCAGAGAGGGAGACAAACCACGAGAGACTCTTGACTCCAGAAACAAACCAAGGGTTGCGGAAAGGGAGGTGGGGGGGGGACAGGGTAACTGGTGATGGCATTAAGGAGGGCATGAGATGTGATGAGCACTGGGTGTTCTATGCAACTAATGAAACATTGAGCATTACATCAAAAAACGAATGATGCATCATATGTTGGATAATTGAACTTCAATTTAAAAAAAAGTAAAAAACAAAAATAAACTAAAAAAACCACCACTCTTTTCCCTACCCCCACGTGAGAAAGGGAAAGAGAAAACAAATATGGCAAAATGATGATGGCTGTTGAAGCTGGGTGACAGGTACATGGATTATTGGTGTAATATTTACTTTCATGTGTACTTAGAAATGTTCAATAAGGAGCTAAATAATAAAAAGTTAAACAAAGTAGCAAAACTGCTCAAAAAGGAAAAACCTCCCATTGTGGAAAATGTAAAATCCTTCCAGTGTACAGAGGCAAATAAAGTGAATATAGCTGACCCTTGAACAAAACATATTTGAATGCTGTGGGTCCACTTACATGCAGAATTTTTTTTTTTAAAGATTTTATTTATTTATTTGATAGACAGAGATCACAAGTAGGCAGAGAGGCAGAGAGAGAGAGGAAGCAGGCTGTCCGCAGAGCAGAGAGCCCGATGCGGGGCTCGATCCCACGACCCTGGGATCATGACCCGAGCCAAAGGCAGCGGCTTTAACCCGCTGAGCCACCCTGGCGCCCCTACATGCAGAATTTTAATAATACAGTGCTGTAAATGTATTTTCTCTTCCTTATGATTTTCTTAGTCAACAGTTTTTCCTAGATTATTTTATTATAGAAATGCAGTATATAATACATTCACAAAATACATGTTAGTCAACTGTTTATGTTATTGGTAAGGCTTTTGATCAACAATAGGCTAATAGAAGTCAAAGTTTTGTAGAGTTCAGATTTTTGACTGTTCAGAGGGTCAGTGCTCCAAGCCCTGCACTATGTAAAGGTCATCTCTATTTGCTTCATTCGCCTGTGCCATAGCCACAGAAGCAGAAATTAATAGAACTACTTTGCAGATAGTCATTTTAAAGTCCAGAAAAGTGAAACACTTTGTCCAACAGGACAGAGTAGCAACAAACCCCAAGAAGCCCTGGGCAGTGTGGTGCAAGACACAGCTGGGGAGCAGGAGAGAAGGTATTCTGATGCCCCCAGAGGAGTGGGGACAGCTCTGAGTTTGGACCCCGCCACCTACAGCAATGCTCCAAGGCTTGTGCCACTGCACCAACTGGGGCGAGGGGCCGGGGGGAGATGCCTGATCCAGAAACCCACTTTCCTTCTGAAGACACACGGGTCAGGACTATGCAGAATTCTATGGGGAAAGACAATGTAAGCTAACTAAATGAATCTGACTTGTGCAAAATAAGATAAGGAGGAAGGCGAGAATTTCTTTCCCCATTACAGCACCTCCTGCAAAGCTCTTTCTTTCGATCTCAGTTAGGACAGAGCAAGGGATAACCACTCTGGCCCAAACAATGTGCTCCTGGTTTTCACCTCATACTTTCAGCCTGTCCCCCCACCCCACCAGCCACACCTTTTCCTGGTCCCGGCAGTTCCAGATCTTTAACCATCTGTGAGTGGAGCTATCTCCTCTGCCCAGACCCCTCCCTGCTTCTCCCAGATAGCCGAGGGGCCTCCACCGTGCGCCTCAGCCATCCTTGCCCCACTGTGACCACAGGATTCTTCATAAAAGGCACATCGGATCTTGTGGATCCCCGTCACGCCAAAGCGTAAACTCCTTAACACGCTGACAGAAGTGTCATTAGGGCTGGGACCTCTGCAGCCTCCTCTCTCCAGGGCCAGCTCCCCACCAGGCCCACACACAGCTCTCCCCCCCGCTGCACATGACAGCACCTGGGAAAACTCTAAACTACTAATGCCACTCACCCCCATCTGAGACTGATTTCTTGGTTTGGAGAAGGCCCAGGCAAGGGTGCTTTCTGTTTCCCCAGTGATCCTGAGGGCAGCCAAGGTGAACACTGGACCCACCACATGGAACGTTCAGACCCTCAAGCACACGTCTTCCTGTCCCCCTCACCCCTCAGGCTTTCTCCTCACTGCTTCCTCTGCCAGAACCACTCTTTTCAGGCCTTGCTCCCTTTGCCCATCTCATTCGTACCCAGCCCTGGGGTCCCAGCCTCCGTGTCCCTTCCCTTTCTTTCCTGATTGCTGAAGTCCAGGATAGGAGCCTTTCCCCGACCCTCCCCACCCAGGTCCTTCTTTTCCTCCCTCTCATGGGAGGTATTCCCCAGGGGACCTGGAGCGCCTCTGTGAAGGCAGGCACCCAACAGCGTCTCGCCCACAGTGGGGGTCTCAGTGCACATCTGCAGGGAGGCAGAGGAGGAGGAGCAGAAACAGACAGGAACTGAACTCCGGTGACCGAGCACTTCCTGGGTATCACACACTGCTCTGAGGGCCAGACCCACCAGCCCTACAGCACGTGTGTCCTCGTCTCAACCACCAGCACCACACGGGTCTGTGCACCCATCACCTCTGCTGACTCGAGCCTCCTGTGGCAACAGGGGCCCAGCAAAACTAGCAGAAGACTGAGGGCTAGCTCCCAGCGAGCCCTTCCTTCTGCCCACCTGCCACATACAGGTGGCATCAGCACCGACCCGCATGCACTCACTGCCTAGCCTCTGCCTGGGTTCCAGAGGTGGTGGGGCTTTCTGTGAAGGTTTCTGTGGGAAGCATTCACTGCCTCGGGAACTTAAAAAAAGTTTTCTTTTTAAAGTAGGCTCCCAGAAGCCCACTCCCTGCTTGTAGGACCCAGTGCTTCTAGCTTCCATTTCATTTCTTCTTTTTTTTTTTTTTTTTAGGGAGGAGGAGGGGCAGAGAGAGACGGAGAGAGAGAGAATCTCAAGCAGGCTTCAGGCCCAGTATAGAACCGATGTGGGGCTCAACCCCACAACCTTGAGACTATGACCTGAGCTGAAATCCAGAGTCAGATACTTAACCAACTGAGCCAAACAGGTACCCACCTGCGCCACCCGCCTCCCCCCCCCCCCCCCAGCTTTTGTTTTCAAGAGGGAAGGAGGGTGAGGGAAGGGAGGATGTTTCCATCTCCACAGTTCTGGGATCTGGTGTGCTTCTGAGCACACCTGCACCATGTGCTGCTGAGAATCATGTCATGTCAGAACTTGGATGGGACACTGCAAATCGCACTATCTGCCCATTTATTTTACAGATGGGCAACGTGAGGCCCTGGAGAGCTGGGAGTAGCTTAGAATCAAGCAGTTAGAACCTGGGTAATTCTAGTAAGATGGATGGTGCCAGGCCCTGCATCAGACAGTTCTGCCTCCTGCTTGTCCCCACCCTCAGAGGTGAGGATGACCAGTTCAGCCCTCACTGAGGGAGACATGGAGACTGGGAAAGGTGGGTCACATGGTGGTAACCCAGGCCTTTCTGACACGCAAGGCCCTCCCACTATCCTGCTGCCTTCCTCTGCCCTGTGAATGTGGGCTCGGCCTCCTCCTGAACATCCCCAGGGAAGACAGATGCATGGAAGAGGTACCCTATTCTGTTCCAGAAAGCTTGTTTTCCTGAGAAGCCAGTCTATGGTCCTAGATGGAGGCAGAGTGAGACCACGAGCCTCCTGACTCCAGGCCCTGGGATAACAGGATGATTTCACAGTTAGCTTCAAAACAGGAGATAGTACTAAAGGAACTTTCAGGTAATCCTCGGAAAGTCAGTCCTAAAGCAACAAGCAGAACTCTGGGCTCTCGAGTCTGACAGGCCACATTTTTAGATGGGGGTGAAAGCACCAGAGCCAGAGCTTGACGGATAGCACCCTCACCTGGGTGAAGTACATTCTGGAGGAGTTGGAGCCCAGGAGCTTGCTCTCAATGTGCTCCTGGACCCGCTCCAGGATGCTGTCCTCATGCAGGAAGTGAACTTCGTGCTTTGTGGGGTGCACGTTGACGTCCACGTTCTGGGGGCTGATCTCTAAACTGGCAGGAAGAAAAGCAAACAACTATGTTGGGTGGTGGGGAAAGGGGAAAATAATTCTCACCAGCAGGCTTGGGGGGTTCAAATGACACAGTAGTCAAAACTTTAGGGTCAAGTCTGAGTGACCTGGATTCTGAAGCTGTGCAGCCTGGGGTCAGTGACATCATCTTCCTTTCCTTCAGCCTCCCTCTCTATACGGTGGATATAGCATGTGTTGGGGCTTAAATTCATGCAAAGCATACTGTGTGTACCTGGCAAGTTTATTCCACGTCAGCTGTTACCATCATTCCAGAACCAGTAGAATTTCTTACTGCTTGACCTGGGGTAAGCCACTTAACACCTCTGGATGGGTTTTCTCATCTGTAACCATGAACCTGTTCCCTACTTATAGTGTTATGAGGACCAAAATAAGAATACATGTGAGAGAAGGTTCTATCATCAAAATGTAATGTAAAAGTCAGCTTAGAGGCCGTGCCAGCCATCACTTGACTGCCTTCACTTGACATTCACCCTTCATTGCCTGCTCCATGACCACAAGGTGAATCTGTGGCAGGAGGGGGTGCTGGAGGGAACGTGGACAGGCAAGGGGCTTCTCTGCTAGGGAGGGGGCAGCTTCTGGCTGGTTCAGGGGCAAGAGCTGTTATTCACCATTGTTTCACCAGCAAGGTGGCTGGTACATGGGAGGCCCTCAGGGAGACTCTGCTGCATGAGTGAGTAAGTGAAGGGAAACTGTGCCCTTCACCTGTGAGAAAGGACAGAACATCTTTCTGCCAGTGGTGGATGGGATTTGCTTTGCTGGAGCTATGAGCAAGCCCATCTCTTTCAAAGAGGACAGCTGGACAGAATTCGTTCCTTGTGAGTCTCGGCTGAGGAGCCCTGTGCAGCCTTACCTGAGGTACAGGAAAGGGTGTGTGTTTTTGGGCAAATATGCAGCATACACTGTTTCAATGGCTTTTCTTAAAGAAGTTGACTCTACCAGACGATCTAGAAAATAAAAGGGAAGTAACCAGCTCAAAACTGTCCTGAAGGGAGAGTTAACAGGTGCACGTTCATACCATGCCTGAAATCACTCAGCAGAAATACTTCTGGAGCGATATCCATAGCAGACCCTAGGAAAGAGAGGTCTCTTTTAACATGTCACTATCCAAGAGCATGGGAGATCTCTCCCCTCAGCCCAGTCACAGGAACACGGGAGCACACTAAGTTCTGCCTCCCCACCTCCCCTCCCTCAGCCCGGGAGGAGTACCTTTGCCCTTGCAGGGCACGCTGGGCAGTGCGCCATCAGCTTAGACTTTTCATGCTGCACATACACCCTGGCTGCCTATCACATATGCTGTGGGCTGGGGGACAATACGCTGGTGACTACA
>ML109450.1:41653-53607 GCA_003697995.1 Taxidea taxus jeffersonii | reverse complement strand
AAAAAAAAGTTTATGGCCAATTTTTGCATCTAAGATGAGATGCTTAGTTAGTAGATGAATAGGAGGCTTATTTGAAGCAGACACAGGGTATCAAGATCATACAGGTAAAAATATGAGTTTTCTAATATATAGAAAATATGATAAAACTCAGAAAAAAAAAAGGCCAGCTTTTCACCAAATTTTAAAGGGCACTTTGAAACTGGACTGTTGCAGTCTAGAACATGCACAAGAAAATATACATTACAAGCCATTTGTACTTTGGTGATTATTAAGACACTGTGATTTTTTTATGTGTTATGACACTGCTCAATCATAATTTCAATGTAATATCGCTACGTATATTTGTGTGTGATCATAAACTATACTTGTCCTATGAGAATGTGGACGTAAATCCAGTGGGAAAGTAACTTGCCCAGAACTTAATCTCAGGAGAAAGGGAAAGCTGATCTGGTATAATGAGGTGGAGGTCGGCTCTGCTACCTCCCAGCATCTCAGTGCTTCTGAGCAATAACGAGTGAGGGAGTAATCGTGGGAAGCCAGCAGGGGCAAAACTGTTGCTTCTCTCTCTCGCTATATATACATATGCATATATGTATATATGTATGTATGTATTTTTTTTAAAACCTCAAAACTATGACAGTTCAGAAGCCTCAGAACAGTTTCCTTCATTGGACTTCTAAAGAATGCACGGTTGTAGTATGTTTATATCAACTGATACCAAAGCTGGAAATTTCAAACTACTCCTGGAGTGAGTAATGAGGTATCTTGTCATCTGAATGGGGGTGTGTGTGTAGGTAATGCCGCAGAAAGCAGCAATGCCTTGGGAAGGGAGGAGGGGCCTCTCCTAGGTCACAGACTGAGATGTGTGCCTGCTTTCTCACAGGCCCTGCTAGAGACATACTCTCAGGGGTTGGAACAAGCAATCTGAAATGCTGAGTAAATTCCAAGAATCTGCGTGCCAACGCTCATGTCTACAGTACTACAGAAAGCCAGGCTGCCATTCTCTTTCTTAGGAGGTTATATTCCGTTACACACCTGGAAAAATTTCCACTGGGAGAAAGTCTTAACTGATTACGTACCGGCAATTTCAGCTCTTTACTGTTTCATTAACATATCATGTTAGGTTTATCTGTAATTTAATTATAAATTGATTAGAAAAAATATTCATTTTATCTCCTTGTTTTCTTTGTGTTAAAATGTGTGAACAGTTTAGGGGAGAATTCTTTCTAAGGCAATTCTCTTGTTTAACTTAGGCTGTAAAATCGGATTAGTTGGTAGAAATGCAATAAACCTGTGTGAGAGGAGGCAATTAGTTAGGTTGGAACAGGATGCCCGCAGGCCAGCAAAGAGGAAGTCAGGCGCTGGTCCTGGCCGCGATCCAAAACAAAGCCACAGGAACCAGATCAAGCCAGACAGGCTGGAGATGGCGGCAAAGTAGGGCCAAGTTCACAGTGCTCCTTCATTGCACCACCTTACCATCCTAAGATCTCCCCGCTCGGGGTGCCCTGACAGGAACCCACATAAGGAGAGGAGGAAACACGGGGTACCCCTGCTCCAGGAAATCCCCACCACAAGGAATGAATATTCCACCCCCTTTGCTAACCACTGTCCCTTCAGAGCTAGAATCCCGAAACCCAGGGGCTGCAACTGTCCCCTGAGCTCACCTGCTCTCACACCTTGAGAAGGTGCATTTCCAAGGCAAGAAAGCGGCTCCTGTTATGCTTTACTCTGACTCATGCTTGAATTCTTTCTAGAGGCTTAGCCAAGAACTGGGCACCTGCTGGTGGGGGAGTCCCGAGAGCTGCCCCAGTATCACTGGGACGGCTTTATGATCTTCCAAGTGCTTTTGTGTGATTCCGCATCGGAGTCCCAGTCAGATTTGTAAGACAGCTCTCGGTCACAGTTACCCCAGATCTACAAAATTAGACACTGCGGGAGGGAAGCCATGTGATTTCATTTTTAATTTAGTGGCATACCAATGGCTAGAATCTGAATTTTGAAATTCTTAGGGAAGAGGGAGGCTGTCTATAGCAGTGCTTACACTTGGGAACACTCTACTGGTGTTGCTTAAACTTGATTGCATCTTCACGTCACCAGGTCGCTTTTAAATCCTGCTTAGGCATCCGAGAAAGACAGTTATTATATGATCTCTCTGATATGAAGAATTTGAGAGGCAGGGCAGAGGGTCGTGGGGAGTAGGGAGGGAAAAAATGAAACAAGATGGAACCAGGGAGGGAGATAAACCATAAGAGACTCTTAATGTCAGGAAACAAACTGAGAGTTGCTGGGGGTTGGAAGGGTGGGTTAGGGTGGTGGGTGATGGACATTGGGGAGGGCATGTGCTATGGTGAGTGCTGTGAAGCGTGTAAGCCTGACGATTCACAGACCTGTACCCCCGGGGCAAATAACACATTATATGTTCATAAAAATAAATAAAAATTAAAAATAAAATAAATCGTGCTTAGGCATCTCAAACACACACACATTAGATAGGGAGTTTTTAAATCTTGGTACTTCATCATAAATAAATATTTACATAAATTAGTATGAGAAATCAAAAGATCCGGCACGTAAATGGAACCATCTAAACACTGCTTGATTTTGTCAAAAGCTCTGTGTGTGTATGGATACATGCTGTGTGTGTGTGTGTGTGTGTGTGTTTGGTTACCTTATTCTTTCCAACCTTTGTTGTTAAATTTTAGGGTACATGCTTATGTAACAAATAAAGATTTAAAAATTTTTTTTTTATTTATTTGAGAGAGAATGAGTGAGAGAGAGCATGAGAGAGGAGAAGGTCAGAGGGAGAAGCAGACTCCCCAAGGAGCTGGGAGCCCGATGTGGGACTCGATCCCAGAAGTCCGGGATCATGACCTGAGCCGAAGGCTGTTGCTCAACCAACTGAGCCACCCAGGGGACCACAAATGAAGATTTTAAAATATTAAAACATTATTTATATGTTATATGTTACAAAATAATAGCCATAAATGTTTCTGCTCCTCTATCTGCATTCTTACAAATATATGTATAAAGTTTCTCAGTCATAACATGTCTCCTATATTTGTGTCTTTTTCCCTTGCATGATCTGCAAATTTCTGAAAGATCTGTGCTATAAATTTATATTATGACTAAGAAATTCATTTTATCCTTGATCTCTATCAGTTTTTGTTTGACATTAATCAAAGCTGTATTTTATGTATAGAAAATTTATGATTGTTAAATAAATAATCTTGAAGAATTGTTCTTTTCAGCAAAGTAAATTTCCTTCACTTTAAAACAATTTTCACTTTGAATTATATTTTATTATCTATTATATTGTTAATCTTCTAGCATTTGCCTATGATCCTTTTTACATTCCTTTATTTAGAGATTCTTACATCATTGCGATTTTGGTAAGCTTCATTTGAGAAGATTTTCTGGAATTCTGTTTTTAACAAATGACTTTAATCTAGTCACATTTACTGTTATTATTTACATGTTTGTAGTTATTCCTGCCATATGTTTTCATATTTTCTACGTATCGTGTTTTGTAGTTGCTTATTTTTCTTCCCGTATTTGTTGGAGTTGTCCACTTTTCTATGGTCCAATTTTTTGCATTTATCATTATACAATTTACTTAAATTTTTTGGTAGTTACTCTGAAAACTTTAGCATTTGCTTAAAATTTTAAATTTCTAGCATTAACTGGAGTTAATCAATAGATATAGCTTAACACTTTTTAGGGTCCTTCCTTACCTCTTCTAAGATAATCAAGATGAATCAAGATTATAATTTATTAATTTTTACTTTTAACTTTTAGACTTAATAATTTGCTTTATTATTTTCTTTCCCATCACCAGTGCTTCTTTTATTCTTCCTGATTCACTTATTTTTCTTGCAAAAATTTATCTTCCAGAAATTGTTTTTTTTAATCTATGGAAAACAAGATTTCTTTATCCTTACATGTCTGAAAGTATTATACCACTGTCACACTTGAATGATAGTTCAAAATAGATAGGAGTACTGATTCAGTGTTATTTTCTTGTACATTTTAAAGGTATTTCTCTATTCTAATTCATATCCATTCTTGATAACAAGAAGCCTGATGGTAATCTGACTGCCATCTATTGATAGATAATCCCTAGTTTTATCTTGGTAGAATATAAAGTATGTTAAATATCCCTAGTGCTTATAGTATGGTGTGTCCAGGCATGTTCCTTTATAAATCCATGCACATGGGTGCACACGTATGCATGTGTGTGTGTGTGTGTGTGTGTGTGTGTGTGTGTGTGAATTTGAGGAGTTGCTTTGTCTTTATCCTGCTTGTTCAGTGGGCCCTTTTAATCTATCTTTATGTTATCATTAATTTCTAACTTTTTCTGTGACTCTCTCTTCTCCTCAGTTGGGACAATGATCAAAACAATGCTCAACTCCAAATACATTATTCATTGTGAGCTTTGCAAACACAGAGCTGAGTTCTCTAAAGATTTTTCACTTGCCAGCTTACAGATGTTAAGCTTCATCAGTGGACGTGCTGTAGGCACAGCAGGAAGAACAGCTTTTCTCTTTCTAGTTCTGGGGGTTCCTAGGTCAGGCTTCTGCAGTGTGTGGGGAGTTTTCTTTGGCACTGGGAAGCCAGCAAGACTTCTTGGCATCTTCTGGTGGCAGCTTCACCCAGTATCATCTAGTACAGCTCTATAGCAGCTTGCTACCAGCAAGACACCTCCTGTAGCCATCTGCCCCCAGGATAAGTCCTCTAGCAGCTTCGCTCTAAGTGGTGAGGTGAGTTACATCCTGGTGACCTCCTGGCACATCCTTTCCAGGGTAATGTCAATGTCTTCATGCCTTCCCTTGGATACCTCCTCCAGCACCTCCAGGGCAGTTTTCAGTGAGTTTCTGGGCTTAGCATCTTCTATGGATGGATCCCCAGGATTCCAGAGACAGATCTGCAGGGTCCCTTGAGCAGCACCTAGAGAACTTGTCCAGCTTCAGTTATCTACGATTCCACCCTCCCAATGTGGCCTGGGTCTTAGCCATGATGGAGGCAATCTCATTTTGGGTGTCCTATCATCCTTAGATATGGTGATGACAACTTATTTCTTCCATTCCTGTGTTCCATACTGGACGATCATCTGTTATGTCAATTCCATGTTAATAATTTTTTGAGCTTTCCAAGTTTAAATTACTGGGTAGTTTCTTCCTCTTTTCTGGATCCTAAGTAGTATAGAATAAGCACTGGGGACTCTTCCATGAGAAGGACCATAAAGAAAGAATTTTAGAATTGGTTTGGCCATACTCTGAAGCTTGAGTGCTTCTTGAGTACTCTTTGGGAAATGGGAGGCTAGTAATCTACGGTGCACCTTGGCATCATAATTAATCAAGTTAACATCTAAGGTTAATTGCGATGAAGTGACAGTTATAGCAAATGCCTTGGGACCCAAAATGGCTGCTGCACTTGACTGTTATGGCAGCAATGATGACTATAAGCAGTCGTGGGGTGGGCTCTTTTAAGTGGATAAGGGCGATTACAAACAGAAAATGACGAACTCAGGTTTCTAAGTATCAGCTTGAGTCAAGGGCTGAGAGCCAGAATCTTCCATCACAACCCTGATAGAATCCCTTATTTATTCTATCCAAGTGGCTAATGTTGCTAAACAAAAAACCTAATAATGTGGGTAACTGAAATGCAATGATGTTAAATTCAGTTTTGCCAACCTTCTTCTGTGAATGGCAGAGCATCCTTTAAGAAAGAATGGGATCCTAAAATTTAGAATAGAGACACATGTTTGAGCCTGATAAAACTGACAATATTGCATACAATGTCATTCTGTGTCTTCCTTGTCAGTGAAAGTGGCTGACCCTCTGTGTCTGAAAGTCCCCTGTACAGATGACTTAAGAGGATACCAGCCAATAACATGACACCCAAGGAAGATGTTCAGATTTTACAAATGTTAGCCCAAGAAGGCAGGAAGATGACACTAGATATGGTTGAATTCATCTATATGGGCACACATGCCAGAAGTTCAGGGCTCATCACATTACTTCATTCAACAGGATGTAGCTCTTCATTGGTTGACTGAACCTTGAACTTCACAATGAGCTCCACTTAAGGCTGAGAGATAGCCAGAGCTTTTCTAGCATGATGTAGAAGAGAGAATCCAAAGAGAGACAGGAATGTTGTACTGGATTTACAAAATCAAACATATACCACCTTAAGAGATAAATCCATTGACCTTGCCACGGTCAGGGGTTAAACAAAAAGAGAAATCTTAAAAAGAAGGACATAGACAGGTTGGAGTTAAAATGAAAAAGTAACATATACTATGCAAAAACTAATACTCTGAGTATTTTGTCTTTCAATGTGGATTTTAAAGCAAGCAAGGAATATCATGATGATTAAAAAGGCATCTTGCAAAATGATGAAATGGTCAATTTACTAGAAAATATAATTACTCTTAAATTATATGATTCTAATATAACTTGAAAATACATAAAACCAGAAAATGGCTGAATTACAAATACACATTTAATAGTGGAAGATTTTTAAGGTATTTATGTTAGTAATTGGTAGAATTAACATGCAGATACTAGTAAGAGTTCTTTAACAAATATGTTCTAACAGGCATATATAATATTGCATCCCCAAATTGCAGAATACAAAGTCTTGTCAAGTAGACTCAGAACAGTTTCTAAAAGTGGTTGCATGTTAGACTACAAAGCTAATTTAAATAAATTCTAAAAGTTCTCAAAGGATTGAAATAACTTAAAAAGTGATTATAAGAAAGACAACTATTGTAAGAAAAACTAAAGGAAATTAGTAACTCCAGGAGAAAATAAAGTAACAAAAATGTTTATTGAAACAAACACATCCAAAAACATGAATTCAAACATTGACCTCTCCACTAGGAATATTTTTCAATGATTAGTGGAGATGAAATGTAATTCTAGCATAATATGTGTCCTGGGATTCAGAAAATTGTATATAAGCATCTACATATAAATCCTGACTTCTGGGTTTTCAATTTCAAGATTTAATCTATGGACAGGACATAATACTTACCATGGTTCCAAGGCTAGCTCTAAATGTTAACTTTCATCCACATGAAAGGAAATTATGCCCTATAAAAGATAGAATAATGAAAAGAGGAGGAAAAATCAAAGAGAACTTAAGGATGCTGATGTTTCTGCAATTATCAATATTGGAAAATATGAAATTTTAAAAAGAGTATTTAAAATATTAAAGAAAAGAATAGAAGAACTACAGCAATATAATAATATTGATAAGAGGGGATGAATACATAATATAGTTAGTAAACTCATTGTTTATATTGTGAAACAATGAGTGCTAATTCAATTGAGGTTTAATATAAGCTCTTTATTACAGTTAAGAAAGAAACCACAAGAAAAACACAAGCAGGGGCAGTAAAAAGGACTAACACTCTGGGCAATGTGACTAGAACTTAAAAGGTGGTAGGAAAAGATGGGTTCTTTATATCCAATGTACTGCTGTTGTATGATTTGTTCATGTATGTGACATTTTGTCCGTATAACAAAATTCTAACATGAATTTTTAAAAAGTCAGCAATGAAAGTAATATAAATGATTGCTTTGAAGGGGGAGGGTTTTTTTTTAAACAACATAACAGTATGAAAGGATTGTTTGGAGCAATAGAAAAATTCTACATATGCAAGCAGATAGTGGATATATATCTCATAGAGCTGAACATAAGAATTGCACATTTTATTTCACATAAACTATACTTTGATAAGTGAAATAATGAAAAATAGCAGGGAAAATATCTTGTACTCATCAGGCATTGATTTGATTGCTCATATGTAGGACACCCCACAAATATTTAATTTTATTAACCCAAATGATACTTCACAGAGTCTAACAAACCAGAGACATTATTATGGGTATGTGTGTGCAACAGTGTTCATGCATCAGGAATTAGCAGAAAACTCAGAAGCAGTGGCTTAACAGAGGCTTCATGTCCATCTTCTTCCAAGAGTCTGAGTTCACATTTTGTTGCTTCCTCTACTTCCTCATACCCCCAAGTAATGGTCACAAAATGGGTGCCTCAGCTCTAAATATTGCTGCTCTATACAAATAAGGAAGAGAGGAAAAGACTCATTAAGTTCAGTTTATTTTATTAGACAATTCAAAGTGTTTCCTGAATCCCCAGAACGAGCTCCATCTACAAAGGATGATAAACAAGCATGACTTTTGGAGCTTCTATGATATGGAGATGCAAGGGAGGTGGGGTTAGGAATATCTATTCCATTAAACAAACTCACAGTACTGGCTGCAGCATGTGATGCTTCTTTGTGCATTACTGTCTGTTCTAGCAAACGTATTGTGCCTGAGTTTCCTACTCACAGAATTTCAAATCCACGGTAGATAGGGGCTGAGCCATGTGCTTCATTTGTTTTTACCTAGTACATATAAAAGATACAAAAGCATTTCCACATAATTAATTAATCCTCATTAAGGTGTTGTCTTATGTAAACCTGAGATCCTAATTAAAGACCTATCAGCCAACCTCCAATTCCAAGTGAATCTCCAAAGCCCTAACAACACCTCTACTTTGTGCAGTGAAGCGCTCCAGGAGGTGCTGGTACCCAGCCTTGGAAGGCACAATAGTAGGCTGAATGGCTGTTTATCAAGAAACATTTAAACATAAATTTCACAATTAGATGACATCTGAGTTTTTTTCAACTCTCAGATTTTGTGAAAAAAAAAATTGAGTTTTCCCTTGAAAAAGAAAAATGTAATCTGCAGTCTGACACCTTGGTGTTCTCATTTTTTCAATTATGGAGACCTGACTTCAAGAAATATAATGTCTCATGTCAAATAAAAAATGAATTCTGACCTTCTGTTTTCCACGTTAGGAAATGGACTGACTACAGAGAAAATTAAGTGTGACATACTTAGGAAGGGGAACAGGAACGTTCCACTGCAGTAAGAATATGGGCTTGTCTTGAGCTTCCATGGTGTTGAATGAAGGGTTCCCTGATTTCACTCTCTGTGTGGTGAAATTTTGATACTGATTATGTTTCTTCATCAAATATGTCAGAAATCTAACATACTATTAATTTAAGGTTTACATTGTAATTCTTGGGGATGCATCCTAAATTATTTATTTAAATTGAAAAATTTATAATGAGTATATAATTAAATTCAATTTAAACTATTCCATAGCTATCAATCATTGCTGTCAATGACTTCTTCAGAAGAGTTCCAATACATGTCCATTTACCATTTCACATAGTTTTAATGGGCTGGAATGTCGAAGGACTATTTACTGTTACCTTACCCCCTTGTGCTATACTACTTAGGATGTATTGGCAAAGTAGCTCATGATGTAGTTGATAATTATTTCAGTTATAATAATTAATGCTATCATGGTGAGTAGAACTTTCAAAGCGCCTCCAATTGGTTCTGATGATTATGACCATGAAGAAGGAAGTGACTTCTTCAAGGCACTTCTACACTTCACATGGACAAACTTGGTCTCAAGTCATAGCAACTTTCAGGAGAGAGATCAAGAAAGTTACACTGACTCACACCATCTTCCACTTATTTGTCCCATCTCAGAGAATATTTTATTCTACTCAGGGTCTGAGTCTGAATGTAATACAACGGAGATTTTATTTCAACTAGTGAATATCACACTGATTGCTATGCAATTGTTGTTATAAATTTAATTAAGTGATTTTATGCAAAGAATTTCAGAACAACTGAAGAACAAAAGTTTGGATTATCAATCTGAAAATGTTTTTTAACAGTTGAGAGGCCATAAAACAGAGAGATATATTTGTAACCATGCAATGTTTATGTATAATAAATTGCTACAGAAAGCACTTTTTCTGGTATTGGTTTCAGAAATATAATAATAGCTTTTAAATGAAGAACATGATTTCTGGTTTAGGAATTTCTAGCATGTTCAAAGTTCCTTTCACATTATAGGTAGGACATCATTCTACTTTTTGAATAACTTATGGTTCCTGGTTCCAAAATTCTGCATGCCAAAGTCATGCCTGAAGATAATCAGAAGCTATAGAGTGCAGGTATTCACCATCTGAAGTATTCTAGAACTAAGCCAGAGTCTGCAATACTGGTAAAAATTAAAATTGCCTCAAGAAAAGGTTTTTAATAAACACCAAATATAATGCAATTTCAAGGCATGTAGCATAGTGGTTGTAAAAAAGTGAAAGATGTTATTAGAGAACAATTTTAAAGCTATTTATTTGGGCAGAATATACTACATTTACTAGGTAATTATTTACAATCTTTGTTAAACCAAAATTTCACATATAACATTGTTCGTTTTAGATACAACATATTGATTCAATATTTGTCTCTATTGAAATGGTCATTATAATAAGTCTAGTTAACATCCGTCAGCGTAGTCATGATTATTTCTCTTGTGATGAGGACTTTTAAGGTCTACTCTTTTAGCAACTTTCTTTTTTTTTTAATTCTTATTTAAATTCTAGTTAGTTAACACATATGATAAAATTGGTTTCAGGTGTAGAATTTAGTGACTCATCCCTTACATATAACACCCCAGTGTTCACCATAAGTGAGCACCCATCACCCATTAACCCCATTAATTCCATTTACCCATTAATCCCCATCACCATTTACCCCATCCCCCATCCACCTCCCACCATCAATCCTCAGTTTGTTCTCTATAATTAAGAGTCCCTTATGGTGTGCTTCCCTCTTTTGCCTTCTCTCTCTCTCTTTTTTTCCCCTTCCCATACGCTCATCTGTTTGGTTTCTTAAGTTCCACATATGAGTGAGATCATGTAGTATTTGTCTTTCTCTGACTGACTTATTTTGCTTAGCATAAGACACTCTAGCTATGTTCACATCGTTGTAAATGGTAAGATTTTGTTCTTTGTGATGGTTGAATAATATTCATACACATATATATCTCTCACATCTTCTTTACCCATTCTTCGGTTGATGGACCTTTCGGCTCTTTCCATAGTTTGGCTCTTTGTTGACAGCACTGCTACATTGGGGTGCCCGTGCCCCTTTGAATCTGTGTCTCAGCAACTTCCAAACGCGTAATACAGTCTTATTAACTATAGTCAGCCTAATATCTCAATGGCT
Organism: Taxidea taxus jeffersonii; assembly: GCA_003697995.1. NCBI lineage: Eukaryota > Metazoa > Chordata > Mammalia > Carnivora > Mustelidae > Taxidea > Taxidea taxus. Next base: position 42,508 of record ML109450.1, on the reverse strand, counting down.
TGACTTTTTTTGTGACTGGAAGTTTGTGTCTTTTGGCCCCTTTCACTCATTTAACCACCCCTCACCTCCCACCTCTGGCGAACCCTAATCCTTTCTGCATATCTGTGAGCTTCTTTGTTGTTTTTGCTTTAAATATCACAAAAAAGTGAGATCTTAGGACATCTGTCCTCCTTTGTCTGACTTACTTCTCTAAATGTAATGCCCCCAAATGTCAAGATTCCTTTTTTTAGCCTGAATAATATTCCACTGTATACCACAATTTCTTTATCAATTTATCCCTCGATGGACAATCAGGATGTTTCCATGTCTTGACTGTTCCATGTCCTGAATACCACAATGAACTCGGGGGTGCATGTCTCTTTTGGAGTCAGTGTTTCCCTTTTCGTTGGATAAATACCCAGAAAGGTAACTGCTGGATTATATCATAATTCTATGTTTGTTATTCTTGCCGTTATTGTTGTTTTGGTAGTTAATGATGTTCTTTATTTTACCCATAATGCTGTGATTTTTTTGAGGAACTTCCATAGCATTTGCCATAATGATTACTCCAATGTACATTCCGACCAACAGAACACGAGGGTTCCCTTTTCTCCACATCCTCACCAACACTTGTAATTTCTTGTTTTGGTAACAGCCATTCTAACAGGAGTAAGGTAGTATCTCATCATGGTTTTGATTTACCTTTACCCAATGAGTAGTGACACTGAGCTTTTTTCATGTACATATTGACCATCTGTATGTCTTCTTTGGAAAAAAAAATTGTCTATTCAGAGTCTCTGCTCATTTTTTACTTGGATTTTTCTTTTCTTTTCTTTTTTCTTTTTTTATTTTCTTTCTTCCCTTTTTTTTTTTTTT
>ML109450.1:19076-36653 GCA_003697995.1 Taxidea taxus jeffersonii | reverse complement strand
GGAACCCTGGTTGTGAAGAGATTCAAATGTATCAAGTTCTTAAGTTAGCCAGAATTGTTTTATGTAGCACTTTTCTTGTTTTGCTGCATCTGGGAGTTTGATTTTTTTTTAAAAAGATTTTATTTATTTATTTGTCAGAGAGAGCACAGGAGCGAACACAGGCAGACAGAGAGGCAGGCAGAGGCAGAGGGAGAAGCAGGCTCCCCGCCGAGCAAGGAGCCCGATGTGGGACTCGATCCCAGGACGCTGGGATCATGACCTGAGCTGAAGGCAGCCGCTTAACCAACTGAGCCACCCAGGCGTCCCTGGGAGTTTGATTTTTAACTGAACTTTAAGAAGGTAAAAGCACAATCTTATGGAATCTAGTCACTAACATTCAAATTACAGAGTAGTGTTAGTTCTTCTTAGAAGATTGTTAAAATGATTAAAAGCCTTAGCGCTAAAAAAATAGAATGTTTGGGAGCGCCTGGGTAGCTCGGTTAAGCACCCAACTCTTGATTTCATCTCAGGTCGTGATCTCAGGGTTGTGGGATCAAGCCCCGAATCAGGCTCCCCGCTGCTTGAGATTCTCTCTCTCCCTCTGCCACTCCCCCTGCTTGTGTGCCCTCTCTCCTTAAAATAAGTAAATAAGCAAATAAATAAGTAATTTAAAAAAGAAATGGAAAGCTTCTGATAGCAAAACATTTGTTCTGAGCTCTAGAATATAATATGAAAATTAACAATAAATATTTAGGACACCTGCAGATTCTCCATATCCAGAACCTCATCAGATTGTGTTACTCCCCCTCACCGCATGGTAGTGCCCACCCTGTAGTGGTGGGAGCTGGGATCCACTCTAACAGGTCCACTGCAAGGTTTTCCGACCTGGTTTTGACCAGCACACTTCTCCCCCTTTTCAAAATCTTCTGTACCTTGCACCCAAGATGGTCTTTTCAAAATGCAAATCTGATTCTGTCATTCACTGACATGGAACCCTTCAAGGGCTACTCAAAGCCCCTGGGGAAAAGATCACGGTCCTCAAATAGATGTCAGGCCCCACGCATGTGGTTGGGGAAGGAGGTATCGTTTCACTCCCATCTCTGTGCCCTGCCTCTTGAGATCTTGTCCCTGCTACACTGGCTCTGTTTATTTCCTTGAGCATAGCCTTCTATTTTTGCTAATACAACAAGGGCTTTATTTGGACAAATCTACCCCCATAAAGCCAGATGGATAAATAGCACAAAATCTGGCAAAATAATGAGTCATAAAACCAAAATTTGAGTGAAGTCCACGGAGATGGGTGGCCCTCTGAAATGAGCTGTGCCAGGAGGGCATCTGTTGAGGGACCTGCAGGTTGCTACCCAGAGGGGTTGGGCTCACCCCCAAGGGCCACGGTCCACGGTCTCACTCTCCGAAGGCACATTTATTTGTCTTTTATAGCGCTAGTCACACGCATCACGAAATAATTCATTACACAGTTACTGATTTCTACCTCCTTTACTCCTTACCTGCTTTGTTTGTGACCCTCTTCTCTTTCCCCAGAGCCCCAGAGCTGTCTCTTGCTCATGGTTCGGTCTTGATCAGCATGTGCAGAGGAGTGCACACATGTGCGAATTAGGAAGTCACTTCCGAACTCGGTCAGCGGGCGTTGTCTCTCAAAAGTACCCAAGGAAATTTAAATCCGGACTTGCATTTATCTTCACTTCACCCTGTGCTACTTGATATTTCAGTCAGAGGTAATCTTGGCTACAAATGAGGCTGGTGACAGTTTGCATTTCCCACATTAGGAGAGCTGCGCCCAGGCCCGGGGTTCCCGGGTGCAGTGCGCTCAGAGCTCCAGGCACGTGGGAGCACGGGCTCTTCACTCGGGTGCTATAGCGGGAGCGACAGGCAGGCTGCGGCTGACCTTTACACGAAGAGGGCAGGAGAGCTAGTACGGCCTTTCACCAGAGCGGCTGAGAAACCCTTCATCTTACAGAGATACGGTAATTACAGAGCAGGCCTTAAGGCACCGTGTGTCCCTCCGGCTTCAGGAACACGGAAGCTTCCATGTCGCGTAAACAAGGATTGCTCCCTCCCGCCGCTCCTGCATCGAGATATGACTCCAACCTAAAACTGGCTTTAAAAAAAAATACAGTGAAGTGCAGAAACTTGATAAAAACATTAATGTATTACAAGTTTCTACAAACCTTTATTTATGTGTCTGGTTATTTGTTATGCTCATGGAAAGGGAATAGCTATGGTTAAATATGAAATCTCTATCTAGGCATGACTGGGTTCAAGTAGGGCAGGGTTAGATTTAATTTTTTATTTATTCTCTGGTGAAAAATGATCATCTGTTAGCTAGAAAATAAAACAGGACTTTTCAGGTGTTATTGAAATCCACATACATCTTCTTTCAGCATAAACACATTTTGACCCACACTCTGAACAGATTTTGTGTACCAGTGGAACTGTGCCCCATAGGGTTCGTGAGATTGAAACTAGCAGAGAGTTCTAAAGCTTGATTTTCAGAGAAACGTTTTCCCCTAATCAGCTGTTTTGGGTTTTTTTGACCCCACTAACAAACCCACTAGCTGTCTCCACAGAAGCCTGGCTTCGAGGTCGACCGTTGTGGTAGGGGCCTTTCAACGAGCAAGGCCCTGCATTCCTCTGCCACCCCAGATAACCAGCCCCGACCCCATCCAGTTTATACCGGCTCTCCGAGCATGTCCACAGCCCCTTCTCCTTGTCCTAAGACGACCTCCTGACATCAGGGGCTGAATTTTGCCTCCTTCTGGTGTTTACTTTCCACCCCGATGTGAACATGGGAGGTCTGCTGTGTATGTTTGCTCAGTGTGCATGGTCGTCTTTCCTCATGCATAGTCATAAGGTTCCCCTCTCTTTCATCAATATGTATGCAGTCTCAGCCCCTGTGATTATAGAAAACTCGTCTCCCTCCATGGTGAGGCTGTATTGAGGCTTTCCCTCCTGTCTCCTCGCTTGGCGGCCTCTGGAATAAACCCTTTCCTTTCCTTTGCTGCAAACCTCGGATCTCATTGATGGGCTTTGCTGCACATTGAGGAGAAAGACTTGGACTTGGTTACACAAACATGGTCACGTTGACTCAAGCCCGAGTGAGATCCAGTCTTCGTCCTTAAGAGGCTCCTAAAGTTGTCACCTCCACAGCTGCCAAACTCCTGTACTTACTCATTCAATGATGATCCGTCACAGTGTACTGGAGCATCTAGAGATGATTCCAAACTCCTGGTTACCTTTAAAGTGTTTTTTCATATGGATTTTGCTTCTGTCTTATATTTTCCCCTGGGTCATCCCATGTCCCCAGATGTCCTGTAGAATGCTGGGTTCTTGGAAGGAGTGCTGATCCCCTGCTTCCTTCAGATCAGAGTTTAGATCACTGTGTCCATAGTACACAACTGGAAATCTGCCAGTCACCGTGACTTTACTTCATCATGTATCAGATACGTTTCTTATGTTTCTTCTCCTCCCCCACCTCCCCTTCCCATTCCTCCTCCTCCTTCTTCTCCTCCTCCTTCTCTTCCTTCCTCTTCTCCTCCTTCTTCTCCTTCTCCGTCTTCCTAAATGTGGGGCTGGAACTCACGACTCTGAGATCAAGACCTGAGCTGAGATCAAGAGTCAGAGGCTTAGCAGACTGAGCAACCCAGATGTCCCTCCGAGATGTTTCTTTATTCACCTGGGTCCCACCAAGATTGTATGTTCTGTGTGTGCAGGGTTTATGATGGTCTTTTGTCTTAGTCCTTGCTCTATCTCTGGAAACCAGCATAAATCAGATGCATATTTAGCAGTGCTGACTCTATTGTAGCTGGAACCCACTATCTATTTTCCCCAGGCAATTGTGCTTAGGTCCACTCAGAAGAGGAAGAGAAGTTTCTGTCGGCTACATTAATAAGGATGACAAATTTAATAGCCAGCAAATAATTTGTCTGAGGTCCACTTGGAACATGATATTAAATAATGTATATGCTCAATGATGTTGAACAGAACTCTTGACTTTGCCACAACTGTTTTCTGCTAGGCTTCTTTTTCTTTTTCCTCATGGATGTTACTCCCATTTACACAGAATATGCCACAGGTCTCAAATATCTTGATCTAAAGAGTTCTTTATACACTTAAACAAATATTGAGGACTTCAAAGAGCTTTTGCATATATACGTTATGCCTCCAACTGTTTTTCATATTATAAATTTACCATATTACAAATTATAAGTAGACATTTAAAGCATAAGCATACATTCCATTGGCCATGGGGGTAAGGTTGTCAGTTCAGGGCAAATGACCTCTGGAGAATCCTGCTGTAACCTCATGAGAAATGGAAGTGAACGACTCAAGTGACCCCATGGTCTTCTACTGAAAATTGTTTTGAATTTGTTGATCTTAGAGTCTGGAACCCATTTTGGGAATTGCTGCTATGAATTAGCCTTTATTCTTATTTTTCTTTACCCTTGCATATCCAATCCATCAACAATTCCTTGGCAGCTCCAAAAAATATATATCTCCAGGCCCTCTAATTCACTCAGTCTCTCAGGTCTTGAAGATCTGACATGAAGCCTTGTCTATCATAGAAGGTGAAACAAAGTCTTTTTCTTGTAAGATCGCCATGAATCTGTGGATATGGCTTTGTGAAGCAAAAGGGACTTCACAAATTGATTAAGCTAGGGATTTGTGATGGGGAGATTATTATGGATCATCAGGTGGTCCTGATGTGATCATGAAGGTCCTTATAAAAGGTAAGTGGGCTATCAGAGTGAGAAGCAGCAGAAGGAACATGGAAGCAGTCGGGGGGGAAATAGACATGTGGGGCAGGGTCACAAGCCAAAGGATGAGCATAGTGCCCTCTCAGAAAAGGCTAGATCCTCCACTGGAGCGTCCAGAAGGAAGGTGCCCTTCCCAACACCTTGAACGTAGTTCAGTAAAAGCTGGTTTTCGACGTTCGACTTCCAGAAACAAGATTATAAACGTGTGCTCATTTTAAGCCACTAAGCTTGTGTTAACCTTTAGAGCAGCAACAGGGAGTAATGCTTCTAATTGGTGTCCCCACCTCCATTCTTGCCACGTTAGAGTTCAACGCCCACAACACAGCCAGCTGAATCTTTTCATGCTTTCACGAGATCTTTTGCCCAACTTTGAACACTCCCACTGTCTACCCTGTGGTGACCAGACAGCAAGCTGACAGGGTTCTTGCAGTCCTAGGGCCAGGTCAGAGACCAGCCCTGCACCCCCACAGTATAGTATAGCCCTAAAGCAGGGCCATGACCGCAGCCTGCAGAAGCAGAGAAACCAAACAGCAGGGAGTAAGCCTAGAAGAGCAGATTTACCCTGAAGCCAGTCAGTCGGACACAATGCGATGTAACTAAGCTGAATGAGAAATCGTATTTACTGGTAGTTTGTTATGTTGATCGTTCTATTGAATTGTCAATGCAATGATAGTGGTGACTCCCCTGTAATTCTAGGTGCTTGAATCATAAAAGAGCTATAGGCCTTCTGCTCAGGTTATGATATCAGGTCCTGGGATGGAGCTCCACAGTGGGGCCCTCTGCTCATCGGGGAACCTGCTTCCTCCTCTCTCTGCCTGCCTCTCTGCCTACTTGGGATCTCTGTCTGTCAAATAAATAAATAAATCTTAAAAAAAAAAAAAAAAAGAGCTGTAAACCTGGGTTACTGCCTTCCACTGAGGTCATGATCCTGGAGTCTTGGGATCGAGTCCTGCATTAGGCTCCCTGCTCAACAGATAGTCTGCGTCTTCCGTTGACCTCTCTCCTCTCATGCTCTCTCTCACTCTCTCTCTCAAATAAATAAATAAAATCTTTAAAAAAAAAAGGAGTTGTAATCCAGTAAATGGTCCTCTTTGCACCATTGGCTGCAGCCCTCCTGATCTCATCCTTTGTCTCTCCCTTTCTCATCCGCACCCCTGAACTCGGGTTTCTCTGTTCACTCAAGGCTGGTTCCTTGGCACTCCCCCAAAGAAAATAACCTCCTTGCCTTAGTTTGCATTATTTTTGGATCAACTGCATCATCCAGCATGTGTAGAGCCATACAGTTCTTACACAACCCCTTGACTCACCACCCCCCACTCACTGCCCTTTCCGTCTCTCAAATAAGTCAGCCGGGCCTCTACCTCCCTGTCTTTTCCCCCTGGTCTCTCTGCACAGAATGCTGTTCCCCTTCATTTGGGCACAGCTGGCTCATTCTCATCATTCAGGCCTCGGTGCAACATCACCTCCTCAAAGAAGTCTTCCCTGAATGCCACGTATCATGGGAAGTAGGCTTTATTCTCTGTGATAGTCACAAAGCCAGAGCGGTGACACACACGTAATAGAGGCTCAGTAAACATCTGCTGAAATGCGAGTTAGTACGTGGGCACTTTGTGCTGATGATTTAAAAGGGCGGTCTCCTCTAGAGGAAGTGAAGTGTGCCTGCCCCTTGGTCATCTCAACATACCAAGAACGCAGGTGTCCAGGGGATGCAAACAAACTGGGAGAACTGGGATTTGCTTTCTGCATCCTCCTGTGGAATGGCTGTCAGGACACCCGGGGAGATTGCCCATCTCCCTCAGTGGATGAAGAGCCCCCGGACACAGCGCGCAGGGTTCTAGCTTTCTCCCACCCTGATCCCTTTCTCTCTGTAGGCTCAGATGGCAGATGTTTGTACCCAGGAGAATGGGCACATGCCTTCCTTAAGTCTCAGCCAACTGCCCTAAACATTTCTCTTCCCATTATTGCTCTCTTCCTTAAATGCACTGTAGGGAGAGCATGTAAGATTCGCTGATAAAATCTCTCAGTTGGGAGTTCACCACCCTGGAAAACACATCTGATCTGATCGTGAGTTCCTCTTTTCTGGCATCTGGAGTGAAACACTGCTCATTCATCTTCTGCCGATGAGAAATGGGAGATTGTTCCACAAGATCAGAAAACTGGAACGTTCTTGGAGTCACCCGTATCTCTGTGCTGTTTCCTACCGGCTTCACCCAGTCTGCTCTCCCTGTGATTAGCAATGGTGCAGATAAACTTTCACTCTTTCAGAAATTATAGCCCAAATAAAACATTTTCTGCCACCCACAGAACGGCAAAGGGTCCTCTTCATTTCAAGGCAGGCAGAGCATTTTGTAAATTGGAAACATATCAGTGACAATTATCAAGGAATAGTTTTCAAAATGCACTCCTTTCCACAGACTCTGGCAATTCTTCTTTCAAAAAGACATTAACCAAAAGCAATGCTCTGGAAATGTCATTTGGAGCATGCAATTGAATTAATTTATTTGTTTTATGATATTTTACAGTTAGTCATGTAAGAGACTTTCACTTTATTTTTTTTCATCTGCTCATTTAGATAATGCTTTAAGTGCCATAAATCCCAGCTATGGTGATAAAGAAACTGCATAAGAATACCAATATCTTCTAAATATAGCCTGGTAACAATAAGCCAGGCTGACTCTTTATTTTATCTTTCATGTGGGCACTCGGCTTCCACTCCAAACATGAAGTCTCCTTTGCCAGGTAATACTCGTATTGTGGAATTAATTTTGCAGATGGGAAAATAGAGAAAAAGCTACTATAAACTTGAAAGCATATAAAGTCCTTCTCAATAAAGGCACATGCAAAAGATCTTCAGCGAAATACTGCAAAGACTAAGATCTTAAATACCTCTGCTTGTTGGAGGCAGGGTGGGCGGAGCCGTGCAGAGTATGATTGAGTCACAGTGGCACCTTGATTCTTGGGGCAGGGAAATGAAATGCTTTTTTTCCCTAATATTTAAAGCGTGGGCTAGATACACTCTCCCCAGCCCTTCCCACAAAGTAATTGCACCAACTCTAGGGTGCTGACCTAGCATCTCCCACAGGCAGAAGGGCACCCCTGTCCCCTGAATATTACTTCCATCACCGTGAATTATCAAAATTTTTAAAAGTATGGGTTATTCCAGAAATTATTAGCCAGGTGACAGGAAGCCTGGTGACCAGTCCGGTCCTCAGTTAATGGGAGCATCCCTTGGGGCATCATTGGGGAAGTTTTTCTGTCTAGGAGAGACTGTGTCCCCAGACTTCCAGGTTTACTAGTGTGAATCTCCCCACAGACACTTTTCCTAAGAAAACAAAGGTAACTTCTGGCAGTGTTTTAATAGAAAATATTTCTTTGTTTCTCCTTTTTTTCTCCCCCTTTAAAGTCAATATGACTTTTATATTACCTGGAATCGAATCATAGATTTTTTTTTTTTTATGTGTGGATCAATAGTTTTGAAAATATTCATTTGAATGATGCCACTAAAGTGTACTCTAGCAATCTTTGAAACTATTTTATAAATTATTATACACATAGAAATAGCAAAGGGACACCTGGGTAGCTTGGCTACTTAAGCATCTGCCTTCTGCTCGGGTCATGATCTCAGGGTCCTGGGATGGAGCCCCGCGGGCTGACTACCTGCTCACGGGGAAGCCTGCTTCTCCCTCTCGCTCTGCTTCTCCCCCTGTTTGTGCTCTCTCTCTGAGATAAATAAATAAAATCTTTCAAAAATAGAAATAAGTAAAAATAGCAGAATCTGATGGAAGTTAGACATGTAGCATTCCAAACATTTTTTGGTATCCAGAAATATCTGCTCGTTCGTTACTCCAGATTATTACTTATTTACATCTGCATCTTAGAACCTAGAAATGAAAGGTATCTATGGACATTCTTTGAAATCACGTTTAACTTTTTAAGGATTATGTCTCAAGGAAACAGTCTGATTTGTGATCTAGCTGGGAACACCATTTCCTTAGCTAAAACTGCTGGCTAAGTTTGATGCACTGATGCCCGTCCAGGTTTTCCCACACTGAAATGTGGGGAAAGAAAGACTGATCAGTAATGTCTGGTGCCCGGCTTGCAAGCGCCCGTCCCAGGGGAAAGAGCAGGTCTGTTTCCCCTTTCTCAGAAAGCATTGCACCCTGCGCTTACGTGATCATGTGCTTGTGTAAAGGGTGGTCGTCCTCTGCTCTGTAAACACCATGGAGTTGGGTTTGTCTTTTTTTTTTTTTTTTGTGGGCAGCAAAGCAAGTTTTATTGAGGGATAGTGAAGGGATAGTACACAGCTTCGGGAAGGACCCGGAGTTTTTGCACAGGCAGCCTGCTGTCCGCATCTTCTACTCATTCAACAGATGTCCAGGGGGTGTCTGTGATGCGCCAGCTGCGATTCCAGAAGAGAGAGATCAAGCAGTGAGCAACACAGACAAAACGCCCTGTCCTCCTGAAACTGCCATTCTGAGAGTTATTTTCTATATTTTAACAATTTCCACATTTCATTGTTATCTTTGGATCTTAACTTTCCCACATAAATTTTAAGGTTCAAAAAATCCAGCTGAAATTTTAAATATGATAACATAGAACTCATAAATGAATTTAGAGGGAACCAATACTTTTATACCATGCTATCACATTGATGCATTCTGACGTTTCCTGATCTTCTACTCAGCTCTTCCTTTATGCTTTAGTATATATTCATGCATTATTATGCATTTTAGTATATGCTAAATTATTTCATCTCCATCATGTTACTATAAACAAATTTTGCTGCTTTGTTATAATGTATTCATTTGCTCAGTAAGCGCATTGGGCTCTCCTTGATTACCGTATTTTTTTCTGATACTTATGCTGCTTTCATAGGCAAGGCTACCATCTCAACCAAGGGTGTTTGTCTCTTCACCAAAAGTCCTTACGTTGCTCGTTTTTGTTTTCAGTAGTGGCGAGGTATTCTATTTTCTGTTGAACAGTCATGGTAGACTATCATGTTTGCCTCATTCCCTTTTGAAAGGAAATAGGTGAATATTCATAAAGTATAGTATTTTCTGTAGGTATTTGAAACACAGCTTTTGCCAAGTTAAGTTATATTTTATTTCTAACATGCTAAGGGTTTTTCAAAATTATAGGTAGATACCGAACATTATCAAGTGCTTTTCCTGAATGTACGGAGATAATTATATGACATTTCCCCTTAAGTCTGGTAAGTTGTGCTGATGACTTATTTATTATTGAACTGTTTTTCCATTTTTGGATAAACACTACTTGATCATAATTTATTTATTTCATACACTGTAGGATTTGAACAGACCATATTTTATTTCTATTTGCATGTGTAAGCTAAATAGACCTACGATTTTTTGTGCCTATACTGTTTTTACCTGTTTTGAAATTAAGATTTTATGATTCTCATGCAATAAGCTCATTAACATTTTTGAGAATTTTCACAGTACATTGTTCAACCAGTTTTGCAATTGGCGAGTTGTTCAGATGACCTATTTTTTCACCTTACAAATAAAAATTTCTTTTATATACATCTTGGAAATTCCTATCAGTGGTTATTGAGGAATCGTTTCTTGGGAACAAAAACACCGGGATAGAATTATTTAGATTTCAAACATTTTATAGATATGATCAAAAGAGCCTCCCAGAAAGCTCACATACCCACCAACATATTTTGAGCGCTCCTCCTCAATTGCGTCCAAGCACAATTCCGAGAAAGGTACTTGACTGTTGCAGTATATTGGTCAAGGATGGAGTGTGGAGCCGGCCCTGCTGGCGTGAGAGTCATAGCCCCTACCCTTACTCCCCCACCTCCTGCCGCTGTTGGGAGATCCAGTGAGTTGATGATGGAGAGCAGCGAGTGCCTGTCACTCAGTATTTGTTGTTGTTTGCTGATATTTTTATAGTCCAAAAAATTACTGTTTTGACTAACATTTATTTTGTTTTTCGATGAGATTAAAAATTTATTTCTGACCTGTGTTATTTTTTTGTAGTCTGTTCAGGTAGTTAGCTCTTCCTACTGACATTTGTTTCATCTGAGATGTACGCACTTCCTACGAATTAAGAAATCCAGCGCTTGCTCTCTCATTTAGATTGTGAACTGACACTTACCTAAAGCCATCATATTCCTTTTTAATTCAGTAACTTTAAAGATTCATAAAATTAAATGTATCAATTATACTCTTACAGCTTTTGTCTTGTGTGTTTATTCATTATAATTACAAAAAATCATACTTTTTTCTTAAACTGTTAAAGCTGTATTTTACTTTTATACTCTTGATCAGACTGGAATTTTGTTTGGCTATGAAATAGGGTAGAAGTCTAGCTTTATTTTTTTCCAAATAACGCTAATCCCAAACTAATTAATTTATGAAATATGATTCTTCCTCACACAAAATGACATGGCATCATCGTCTGAATTTCTGCATTTCCTTGGGTCTGTGTGTTCTATACCATCCAATAAACTCTGTTTCATCTTCATCCTAATGGTGCTAGTCTTTGTAGCTTTATACTAAATTAATCTGGAGAAGTGCTGGCTCACCGTTGTTACTCCGTATTACCAAATATTTCCAGATGTAGGTTAGTACCATTTTGCCAATCTCCTCTCTAGGATGTTTACATTTGAAAGGGATTTGTGTAATGTATTTAAACATTATTTCAAATTTTATGTTCCTGAACTAATGGCTGATTTGACAGTGAAATATTAATTTTACTGGTTTGCAACAGTTTTAGAGGTATTGGTTGACCTATGAGGGCACATCCAGGTTTATACTTTGTGTGTAACAGGCATGACCATGGCATCAGGACAAGGAACCTGAATAGAAGTTAAAGGATCCCTGTGTTTACAATGCTTTTTCGTAGTAATTTCCGGCTCACAGTTGGCCCCTTTCTTCATGACATTAGCTCACACTCTCACCTAATTTGATGGACTGTCCTGAGATGCCTCATTAGGAAAACAGGATGTTGGGCAAACATCTCCAAGCAATGTCAGACTCTTCATAGCTGAAAAAACCTGGCCCTCGCACCATTTTGTTCACAAACACAATTTAATTTTGCAAGTTTCAGATTCACTGGTTCAAGTTATCTGATGGAATTAAAGGCATCACTAATGTCCTAAATTTCCTCATTCCTGAACTTGAGGAGGAACATTTCAGACCTGTTACTTCTTAATTAGACATCCTTTCCGTGCCATCCCCTCGCAGTTCTGGTGACTTGACTGTGGTAATTCTGATTCTCTCTGTCTCCTTGGCTGAGAACTTGGCAGTGCTTCCCTCACCTGGCCCCCTGGCCCTGCACTGGCCTCTGCCCCTCGTCCACCCGTTCACATCAGCTCTACACGAACATTAACAGTTATCTTTTCCTGCCCTGGACTAATCATCGCTGGCTCTGGAAGGGCCCTTGAGGGCTCCCAGGAGCCACGTAAATTAAATTGAAACCTATGATGATAAACCCTTGAACATTTTGTGCTTTGCTTTAGTCAGCTGGTCCGACCCCTTACCCACTCCACTGCTTCTGCTAAACAAAACCACTTACACATACTAACCTTTCTTCTTACTGTAAAGGCATTCTCTCTACCCATCCTTGTCCTCTTCCAATCTCTCACCGAGCTGCGTTTCACTCTTGAAATGTCTCCTCGTTCCACTTTGCCTTGCTGTCCATTTCTGTAAATCCTCTGAGTACACCTATTTGTTCCTACTTTTTCATTTATTTATTAAATGTTATTTGAAACCCAGGGAAAAAGCTGTCTTTAAGCAATCGGAACACAAAATGATATTAAAAATATTAACTATTTGTGGGGCACCTGGGTGGCGCTCTCTGTTGAGCCTTTGGTTCAGGCCATGATCCAGCTTCCTGGGATGGAGCCCAGCCTCAGGCTCCCTCCTCAGCAGTGAGTTTGTTTCTCCCTTTCCCTGTGCCCCTCCCCCTGCTCGTGTTCTCTCTCTCTCTGTCTCTCAGATAAATAAAAACATCTCTAAAAAGTATATATTGATTAATCATCATGAGCATTATGCAATGTATAGAATTGCTGAGTCACCATATTGTACACCTGAAACTAATATAACATTGTATGTCACCTATACTCCAATAATAAAATTTAAAAAAAAAACCTAACTAAGCAAATTACATCTCTTTCTCATCTTCTGCAAAAAGGATATAGTACTGCCTATCTCATATTGATATTTGAGGGTTACAGGAGTTACAGATGTAAGTTATACAGAACATACCAACCTAGCTCTGTCTTTTCTTTACCTACTTCCTCAAAGTTCATTCATTTTGTTAGCTGTTGGCACCATTACTTCTCCAAAACCTAGCCCAGATCTTTGCAGAGAGTATGTGCTCAATTAACACATGGCAGGTGATATTTACTCATGAATGAACAGTAATGCATCTATGTGACTTCTATGGCAGTGTTCCTTATGCATAGGGACTTTGGTAAGTGTATATAATACAACTGAATATTTTGTATTAAAATATATCTTTAAAATGCCCATTGCTAGAAATTAAAACTTCTTGACTATGTCAGCTATTCTGACAAGTTGGTTTACAACTCTAATGATAATGAATACGTATCTCCATTAATAATCAGTAAGACAATTAAAAACACTTAATTTTTTTTACATGTTACAGTACCATCCCAGTTTTTAAAAACAAGCTATTTGTTTCACCAGAATTATATCTTGCTTTTTTTTTTAAAGATTTTATTTATTCATTTGACAGAGAGAGAGATTACAAGCAGGCAGAGAGGCAGGCAGAAAGAGAGGGGGGAAGCAGGCTCCCCGCTGAGGAGAGAGCCCGATGTGAGGCTCGATCCCAGGACCCTGAGATCATGACCTGAGCCGAAGGCAGAGGCTTAACCCACTGAGCCGCCCAGGCGTCCCTATATCTTGCTTTTAATATACATATCCCTGAAATTTTTAGAAATGTAATCATTTGACAAATATAAGTTTATCCATTACGTGCAAATGTTAAGTTACTCTCATAACAGGGCATTTATAATTATATTCATTATTTGATTAATTCTTCAGAAGGATAATTATATAGGCTTAATTTCAAAATACTTTTTTTAACAGCATTTTGGAGACATTATTGATACATAACACTTGTAAGTTTGAGGGGTATAATGTGTCAATTTCATACCTTTTCATATTACAAAATGATTACTACCATAGGTTAGTTAATACCATTATCTCATCACATAATTTCTATTTTTTTGGTCTGTGTGTGGTAAGGACATTTAAAATCTACTCTTTTAGCAACTTTCAAGTATAGAATACTTGTAATTAACAGGTATTGTTCATTATAATCACCATGCTGTGTATTAGACCCTCAGACTTCTTTGTCTTATAACTGGAACTTTGTATCCTTTGCAAAGATTTCCTCATCCCCCATCCCCCCAGCCCCTGGAAACCACCAGTGGATGCTCTTTACCTATGAGCTGGGATAAAGAAGCTATAGCTAGAGATATGGATGAATATTATTCGACTCTGAAAAAGAAGGAAGTCCTATCATTTGCAACAGCATGAATGAATATTTAGGGCATTATGTGAAGTAAAATATTTCTAAGTTAAGAATTTTAAACTATTTCAGATGTAAAGACAGAGACTTTTCTCTCTCTGTGTGTGTTTAATATGGCTACTTTATCCTTTTTTTAGTGAACAAAGAAGGTGTGGTACACACACACACAAGAATATTACTCAGCCATCAAAAATAATGAAATCTTGCCATTTGCAATGATGTGGATGGGACTACAGGGTATTACGTTAAGCAAAATAAGTCAGTCAGAGAAAGAAAAATACTGTATGATTTCACTCATATGTGGAATTTAAGAAACAAAACAGATGAACATAGGGGAAGGAAAGAAAAACATACAATAAGATAAAAACAGAGAGGGAGGCAAACCGTAAGAGATTTTTAATGATAGGAACCAAACTGAGGGTTGCTAGAGGGGAGGTGGGTGGGGGGAAGGGGTAACTGGGTGATGGTCATTAAGGAGAGTGCTTGATGTAATGAACACTGGGTGTTCTATGCAACTGATGAATCACTGACTTCTATCCCTGGAACCAAAATGTATATACTTCTATCAAGAATCTGAGGCTGCTTACACAAATTAAAACGTTCTTCCAGATAATAATAAAATAAAAATAGACAGTAAAATTGTCAAACATATAAAAATGTATTTTATAACATCTAAGTAGAGACTTTTGTAAGTACATTCAGTGAAAAAAAGATGGCTTCATGTGGCTTATCTATGGCTGACATGTAACATGAACAGCAGGTGTCTTCTTGGAACCCCTGTCCCCCATGGAAAGACCCCTGTGGTAGAATCACAAAGTGAAAGGGTTTCTGTGCTTCATTTCCTTAGGTTTTGTGATGTATTTGTTGTTGTTTTTTTTTTTTAATGTTTTTTATGCAAGAAAAGTGTGTTGGTAATTTTTAAATTGAATTTACTCTTACAGTGAAGATATCTCTAAAAGCATCAGAAATTGCTCATCCCCCTTTTTTTTAGATTTTTTTAAATTTTATTTATTTGACAGAGATGACAAGTAGGCAGAGAGGCAGACAGTGAGAGAGGAGGAAGCAGGCTCTCTGCTGAGCAGAGATCCCGATGCGGGGCTTGATCCCAGGACCCTGGGATTCATGACCTGAGCTGAAGGCAGAGGCCTTAACTCACTGAGCCACCCAGGCGCCCCTGCTCATCCCCTTCTGAAAGTTCAAGATTTCCAGTTTCATGATGGACTGTAAATATTCAGATAAATTATGTAATAATTACTTCTCAGATAAAGCAAGCCTACAAGTTACATTATGTTCTTTTAATAAATATTATGATATTTATTAAATATTATAATTTTTATTTAATTTTGCAATTTGGACATATTATAATAAATATGTTATTTATTATATAACATTTATGTATATAACATTATAACAGTTATATAACAGTTATATATATATATATATATAACATTATATAACAAGCAATATTATAATAAATATGTCCAAATTGCAAAATTAAACATCATTTGAAAACACACTTACGTGATCATATTTTGGATGGACATTTATTTCTTATTTAAAAATATTATTTATTTATTTATTGAGAGAGAGGGAAGGGAGAGGCAGAGGAAGAAGCAGACTTTACACCCAGCAGGGAGTCCGACCTGGGATCATGACCTGAGGTAAACGCAGACGCTTAACCAACTGAGCCACCCAAGTGCCCTTGGAAATTTTTTACCATTATTATCCAATGTGTACTTTAGATCATTCTAATACAGTTGGTCTCTGGGCCACAGGTTTTCAGAAAAATGTGTTTAAATATTTACAGCAAATGTATGAAGAACATTTCTTCAATTTCACCATCAGTCTTTCTCACGAAACAAACATATGCTTTATGATCTTTGTACATGTTTCACTTAATTGATGCCTTAATATTGAGTATAGAAAGCTTTTTTTAAAAACACGTGACGTACTCCATGATGCCAGGGATTCTTTGGAAAGACCCTTCTTTTCTTTCTTTCCTTATTCTTCTTTCTCTTCTTCTTTCCTTCTCTTCTTTCTGGTGCCCTCTAAGCCATATATATTTTTAATTTCCTTAATAATCAGTGGCAACTATTTTAATAGCTGTTTTGAGTGGTAGTTTTGTTGGTGTTTGGTATATTTTAAACATAAATTTAAAATTCATTAATACACAATTGGATCATTAAAATGTGCCCTGAATAAGTGGTCATGATTAATCAAATATTGAGGTTTACCTGAGGTACAAATTTTTAAAAGGAGAAAAGTCTACATAGTTTAAGAAACCTACATAGTTTAAGAAAATCACTGTTTAAACCTTAAGTATCTATGCAGTAAACAGATGATCATATATATACATATATATATATTTTTTTTCCTTTTAAGCAGCCAGCTACCTTCTGCACACTCTCCTCCATGCCTGGTCTGTCAGTGGGTAGTGGAAATAAGAATCCTCCCCAGCTGCTTATCCCCCCTTCCAGGAGGGAAATGAAAGGTCAGAGCGGTGATTTGCTGACGGCTCGCAGAGCTGGTGTGTTTGGTGGCTCTCAGCTAATCTTAGCTCCAGAGATTTCCAGTCAGGAGAAAGTTCATTTCTAAAAGAAGGCAAAGTCCTTGGAGACTGGCCAGGCTTGTAAAGAACAATGCCAATGTTCTTGGGATTCTTTCTTTATAAAAAAAAAAATCTAGGGGCGCCTGGGTGGCTCAGTGGGTTAAGCCTCTGCCTTCGGCTCAGGTCATGGTCTCAGGGTCCTGGGATCGAGCCCCACATTGGGCTCTCTGCTTGGTGGGGAGCCTGCTTCCTCCTCTCTGTCTCTGCCTGCCTCTCTTGCCTACTTGTGATCTCACTCTGTCAAATAAAATCTTTAAAACAAAAAAAAAATCTAGTCCATAGATGGTTGATGCAAACTTAGAGCCATTGGTGTTCATGGTATAAGAGTTCAAAGTTTTTGAAGCCGTCAGTATAAATGAGGGTAAAATAATAAAGTGACAAATAGTCGGGAGGAATGGATACATGGTGCATAAACACACACACACACACACACGCACACACACACACACACACGGACCTAAAGCACCAAAGTAACATTTTCACTGACTGAATATGAAGTACGCGTGGATTCTGTTGTACACTTTATTTAAATTAGCCTCAAAACAGTCCCATGAGGCATGTATGATTCCTCCATTTCATTGACCAGAAGACTGAAGCGTAAGTAGATGGAGTAACTTGCAGAAGTTTGCCTGGGTGGGGATGTTCTTCGGGCCCGTCAGTCCGCTTCGATGGCTCTTCCCAAATCTA
>ML109450.1:0-18676 GCA_003697995.1 Taxidea taxus jeffersonii | reverse complement strand
TTTGTGAGAGGCAGACTCTCACAAACCATCAGCTTTGGTCTTTGCACAGGTCAGTGCTGCTCCTATGACTCCTGTGTCCGTACCGAGCTGTGGGATATACACACCACTCTCGGTGTCTGTGTGGCGTGTGCTGAGTGAAGACCTGAACTGGCAGGCCAGAGACTGCGTTTGGGGGTGACTTACGCTAATGGGGGTGGTGATTTCTTATTCACTGAACCTAAAAATATTTTCTGCTTTTTCCTTTTTTTAATGATTAACACTTACTAGAGTCTGAATGTGTGAAGCTGGAGAAGATACAGACTGTCCAGTGAATCCTGGCCGTGAATGAGCAGTTCAAGTTAGCATGGTGAGTTAGCTGCCATCAGGAAAAACAGCAGCTATAAGGAGACACCCAAAAAGAAAAAAAAAAGTGGGAGGACAATTCTTTGAGCTCCACTAAAAGATCTATTTTCTT
Organism: Taxidea taxus jeffersonii; assembly: GCA_003697995.1. Taxonomy (NCBI): domain Eukaryota; kingdom Metazoa; phylum Chordata; class Mammalia; order Carnivora; family Mustelidae; genus Taxidea; species Taxidea taxus. Next base: position 18,222 of record ML109450.1, on the reverse strand, counting down.
TTTATTCTTCCTCTTTAACATTAGTCAAGCGTACTGTCTGCACCATGGAGCTGGGGCTGCTAAGCACACATTTGTGTGGAATTCATGTAAATTCGTGTTTGCCTGCATGTTTTTCATCTTCAAAAGAACAAGATACATGCAGAGTAAAATTAAAACAAATCTCCATCTTTTCTGTTTGCATAATAATTTTGTCTCAAATGAAAATTCAATGAATGTTGGGTCAAAACCAATTTCTCTTACCTCCATAGTGAATTATTGGGGAGGTAGAAAGGAATACTTGGCCCACGTGAGGCATGCCTCTGTCGTGTCCCCAGTTTTTATTCCTGAGCTTGCGACAGATGCCTTTGGCTGCAAGAACAGAAACACCACTTAGATGGTTGACAACATTGGCTTCTTGAGCCAAGAAGCTCAGAGATGGTGCAAGATCAATGGTATCTCCAAGACCCAAGTTCTTTCCATGACTCCACTGTGCGGTGCTCGGAGTGGGCTCTGTGTCCAGGCTGCTAGAAGCAGGGCTGCATCTACACCTGCCTCTCCTGTGGACACAGTATGTATGGAGGGAACTCGGTCTCTTCTTGTAAACCCCTCCTGGGCATGAAGAGTCGTTTCAAAGAATTTTCCAACAGGCCAACTCTGTTGATATCTGGAGGTGGGAGGTCAGATTGTCCGGAGGCATGGAAAGGAAAAGGGGTGGATACATTAAAAAACAAAAAAAATCAGAGTTCTCTCAGGAAGGAGAAAGTGTTTAAGTTACCAAAAGTGTGTGCTGCCACGTGTTAGAAAGACAGGACTGTATCTTTGTTTAAATTGGTCGTTAGTAAATGGAAGCAGTTTGTTTGGGGCTACAGTGGATGTGAAGGAAGGTAAGAGCAAGTTCACTTCGCTGGGACTGGAAGTCACTGTTGGGTGTATGGCGTACGGGGCCCGCTGGAGGTTCTTGGGGCTGTTCTGATTACTGTGACTGCTGACGGTGGCCATATACGCTTCTGATGCAAAATGTTTCATTGACTTCCTCACTAGCATTGCCCTCTCAATTTATGATGACTAATTCCTGTAAACTTCCCAAGTACATGAACTGCTCAAGTAATTTACCCTTTTGAATTTCTACACGAGATTTCGTATACTGTTAGGACTTTCTGTGAACTATGTACCCATCCACGTCTTTGATGGAATAGAGATTAGACAGGCACATAGTGCCATAGAAACTCATTTCAGTGTTTTTAGCTATGTAATTTCTTAACTATTTCTTTAGAACTTACTTCAGTTTGGGATCCGCAGCCTTGCAGTCTGCCATATTGTTTCCCCCAGTGCCCACATAGTCTTGATTTAGTTCAGCACTGCTTTTCCTTGCCAGAAATCACGCTTCTTGTCTTCAGGGAATTCCACAACATCATTTCCTGTAGGAAATGAGTAGATGTCCAGCAACAAGTTCAAGAAAGAGAAAAATGTTCTGGAAAAACTCTTTTTTTACTAAGATTTTATTTATTTATTTGAGAACAAGAGAGAGAAAGCTAGAGAGAGCATGAGCAGGGGCAAAGAGAGGGAGAAGCAGGCTCCTAGCTGAGCAGGGAGCCTGATGCGGGGCTCGACCCCAGCATCCTGAAATCATGACTGGGGCTGAAGACAAATGCTTAACTGACTGAGCCACCTAGGCGCCCCATCTCCTGTTTTGACTATTAAATTCACACACACAATATCACAGAATTAATTGACTAAGGGGGAAAATTCATGTATTACCTGACCCTATATTTATATAACTGCTTTTGAGATTATTGGACTAATAGAGCATCTCCAACAAATATTTTCTTCTATTTTCCTCTCCCCTGACCCTAAACTTCTGTTTCTTTTCCTTTTTTTTTCCTTTTGTTTCTTTTGTTCATCTTGGGTGCTTCTATTTTCCTAGAGGCTTATCATTGATTATTCAGTCAATTTCCAGCTTAAGTCTAAAGGCAAAAAGAAATTTGTTTGAGAGAATTTTCCTTTAAGTTTGCAGAAATGTTTATGGATTTACAAGGGCTCATATCTGAGCTAATTCTGACTACAAATTGTTAACCCGGTTTTCTGTATGTCACATATGAAAATCTATCTCATTCTTAGTCCGACTTTCTTAAATGTATACAGAATGTCACTTTCCTCTGACATCTTGAGAGGGACGGAGCTCTGATTCCTGTCTCTGGCCAAGTGAAGCCACTTGTCCTGGTGCACAAATGACTTCGGTGACTGGGTTTCCTCCTCACTAGCCTGGTGAGTCTGGATGCTGCCCTTCCCCATCTAGGAGCTGGTCTGCCCAACCCAGATTCAGGAATATGGAGAGGGTGTGCGGAGGGCTCCCTTTGCAGGGACTCTTCATGTTCATAGCATGTCATCTGTAGGCTTAATGTCTGCCCACAATGACCTTCAGGAAAATCACTAATCGCCTTTTATGGTTTTAGAAAAACACATCCCGCGATTTCAGCTCCTAGGAGGATGAGGGACTTCTCATTTGCTGCTTTGAGCTATAGAACTTCAGAACCTCATGTGTCTCCATGGAAAATGACCTGGTTCCTTGCTTTTTGCTGGAGTTTGAATTCTCTGAAGTCTGTCTTTAGACTAGCTGCACTGTGTGCCGCATCCCTGTTATTCTTACTAAAATGAAATATTATTCCGACTGCTGGCTACTAAATGTTCTAGGAAGATGATGTAAATGTTCTTCCTGGAAACAACCAATCCATTTCTGCAAGACCTTAAATTACACTTGCTATCCCTTCCCCTTGCTCATTTGATAATGTATCTTTCCTCACTTTCTTCTCCTCATTAATATTTTCCTCTCCTATTATTTGTCATTATGGTCTATGGCTGTTGTTTAACTCTCTAAGGCTATTTATACCATTTGCATGAATAATGCTACATAAAATAAAATAGTACCACAGCAGAGATTAAGGAAACTCACTTTACAATATGTGATTAATTGTGCCTACTCTTTCCATAATAAATTAATACAAAATGTGCTTCATCATATGTTACAGAGATATGTAATGCATGAGAAATATTCTATGCTTTGCTTTAATCAGCGCTTCATACCAAATTCCATTATCTCCTGTAAAATACTTTTAAACTGTTCATAGGCAATCCAGACGAGCAAAATACTTACTTCCAGGAAAACAATTTCATATTTTAATCTTAAATACTATATCTATATGGCAGTAAATAAGAATTAGTAGGATGTAGTATCTTTCTAATTATCTTGATCACTTCTAGGCCAACAATTTTTATATAAATCAAATCATATCATTAATTAGAAAAAGTTACAAAATATTAAATAAAGAGAGGAGACTTAAGGCGTTTTGAGATTTCAACTCAAGTCCCAGCTCACTCAACTCATTCACTCAGCGAATGTCAGAGGTTCCTTCACATCCCAGCGATATCACTGGTAGAAAGGGAACGACCTGTGCATCTCCCCTACCCTCATCGGTTGTAAGCATCAGCAGCGACCTTCAGAGTCCTCTGTACATATGAAAGCACATGAGCGTGCAAGGTGTGATTATCACTGATTTCAAGTCTCTGAAAAAAATGCATGTTTATGAGTGTTTTCCTCCTCTCCCCACAACCATAGGAACCTCATGCTGCTCTCTGCAAAACAGCTAGACAGCAAGGTCCCATGTAATTAGTAGAGGTCCAGGTCGGCAGTATTTGCTTTCTGAGCCACTTTCCTCCCTTTCTGAGATCCCTTTGCTCCTGCCACAGCCAGCAGGAGGGTCTGCACACTACAAATATTTGCCCACTTCTTTTGATTTGTGTTGGTTCCTAGAGGTCCTTTGACTGCCTGATTTTCCAAGGCATCCAGGGTACCCACTGAGCAGCCCCTGGAGCCTTGGACATGAGTTGGGTCTCCTCCCTCCCTGGGCAGCCTCAGATGCTGCCTCCCTACTCTGCCAGCACCTCAGTGGTAAAACAGAAAGTAAACCCACCCTGAGTCACGAAGAGTTTAACTCTGTTGCTACTACATAAAGGCATAGGTAATGATCTTTTGATAACCATACTTTACACATTGTAAAACTATTTAACCCTCTCTCGTGGAATTAACTTGGTCATTCACATTAACTAATGATTTCAAGTAATCACACTTGATTCCTGGAAACAGTCGGTGTCCCATAGACTCCCCAGAGTTCAGCGTACTTGCTGTGTTTGTACCTCCGGTCATGAATCTCAACATAAGGAAAGTCTTTATTCTTACCACTTCACTCATCAGGAAGAGCTATGCTTACACAACAGTAGCAAAGTGGACACAGCCCAGTCTCTTTCTCCAGAGTACCCGACAGTTCACTCGGGCAATCTAGGTTATGGTGGGAGAGGGGAAGGTGTTCAGCAAGAGCTATTCTCCAGGTGGTCATTTTTCAGGGCCCAGTGTGATGGAAACCCCATCTCCCAGAGCTTCACTAGGGGCTCTGGAAGAGGAAGGAGAGGCCAGAGACTCGTGTAGGACCTTTTTGTTGTTGTTGCTCAGACAAGAATGACCAACACCACTTCCACTTACTCTTCTTGGCAAGAGTTAACCATGTGTGTCTGTCCCACTGCAAAGGAACTGGTTGTCTTCTGTCTGCCCAGTAAGAAAGGAGAACTGGATGAAGTCAACATTGGTAATGCTTACCCCTTCTTCTCTCATCAAATCCCACCCACTGAAGAGGGGCTAGGACAGCACCCTGCTGTGCTGGGATGGCTGACTCAGAACAACCTCTTACTGGTGGATGGCCTCTAGTTGCTCTCCCCATCTCCTCCCCACCTCCCACCCCTGCACACACACACACTCACACACACACACACACACACACACACACACACTCTACCTACATGCAGGCCTTCCATGGAGGAGGAGGAAGGATGTGGCTGGCAGAGCAGCCAGCAGCGTCCTATTCTGTTGCATGTGGTCTGTGCTCACATCAGGGACCTCAGCCAGGGGATCACAGAAAACAGTGGGTTGTCACTTACTCAGTTTGTGAACGTCACAAAGACCATTTCTTCCACTTTTGTTTCTGGGAACAATTTTTTTCTTGTTTCTTTTTTTACAATTGTGTTTTTCAGGAAGCCTGCAGAGTAGAGTTGACCCGACTTTCTGCTGGAAACCCTACAAAGGGTTCTGAGTAGCAAGCAGACCAGTGAAAGAGGAATTGTCTACATGACTTTCCCAATCTTCAGGGCCGTGGGGAGTTTGGTTGGCAGCCCAAACATCTTGAGCCCCCGCATGGCCATGTAGTTCCCTACATGTCCATCTTGATGCCTGAGCTCAAGTGGTAGGACAACCATAAGTATAACACAGGCCCCATATCCGAGAATGAAGCCTCTGATTTTGGCTTTTAAAACTCTGACTTTCAAACACCTTTTCACAAAGACTTTTTTTTTTTTTTTTAAAGAAAGTAGGGATCAGGTTTGTATATTTCCATTTTAACTTGGAATAGTGTTTTAAGAAAAGGACTCAAGGGGCGCCTGGGTGGCTCAGTGAGTTAAAGCCTCTGCCTTCGTCTCAGGTCATGATCCCAGGGTCCTGGGATCGAGCCCCGCATCGGGCTCTCTGCTTGGCAGGGAGCCTGCTTCGCTCTCTCTGCCTGCTTGTGATCTGTCTGTCAAATAAATAAATAAAATATTAAAAAAAAGAAAAGGATTCAAAATAAGCAGGAATTTCAGGCAGGACAGTTTATATTTTAGCTTAAGGACCCACGCTAAAATTAATGCATCATACTTACAGCCTTATGTAGACATTCCCTTTAAATAACCCAAAAATAAATAAAAAAATAAAAATACTATGAAAATGCAGCAAGATCTTAAGCCTACAGACAGGCTGAATGAGGACAGAGTATGCTAGAGTATGACTAGCTCCTACTTTCCTCCAGGTATGCACTCTGCAGGGGCTCTCGCACATGAGAACCTTTCTTTTAGTTTTTGCTCCCCAAGACATGATTTTCTCAATTTTGAAACTCCATAAGGTTCTGACTCTTGAATTGAGTACAATTTTTTCCTTTTAGCATTTATAGTTTAGCTGGATTGAAAGGGGACAGGAAAATACAGGAGATTCACGGTCATGGATATTAGTATTATACTGCCCCTAATAAGATACCTTCAGAACATGTTCTCTCATTAACCATTTCTAAACACCTGCTGAGAACACATTTAACTGTCTCATTCTTCCCTATATTTCACATACAAATGGCTAAACCCTGAACTACTGGATTCTTTCACCCAAGTAAAAAAATAGGTTTCTTTTTTAATTCTAAATTTTTATTCATTACTGAGCAGGAATTGGCAGGAAAAGTTTAATCCTGACTGGAAATTATGCTTGTATTACAGAAAAAAATCCATAGGCCAAAAAAGGAAGGACGTCATGAAAATAAGGGTGGCACATGGTAGTTTAGCGCTATAGGGATTTGCGACTTGAATCTTACAGATTTTTTTCTTTTTCCATTCTTATTTGACTTCAAGTTTTTTTTTTTGCTTGTTTGTTCTGTTTTGTTTTGTTTTTTAAGATTTATTGATTTATTTGGGCAAGAGAGAGAAAGGTAGGTAGGGGAGGAGCAGAGGGAGGGAGAGACTCTCAAATACCCTGCTGGGTAGGGAGCCTTGTGTGGGGCTCGGTCTCACCACCCTGAGATCATGACCTGGGACAGAATCAAGAGTCAGAGGCTCAAGTCCTGAGCCACTAAGGTGCCCTGGCTTGAAGCTTTTATAAATAATGCATTTACTGCTTGTTTTAATTAAAAATTTTAACGGCCACATAGAAAACAGTGTAAAGAATAGGAGTATATCTTAACAGGAGCATTTTAAAGCATTTTTATTCTTTCAAGAGAAAATCCCATGTAGCTGGGATCTGAGAGAACTAAAATGTTGTAGTGTTAGCAGCAAGTCCAACTTACGTGGTCCTTACTGACACACAGATGCAAGAATACGGAACACACGCGGGGACAGCCCACCTGTAAGCCACGGACTGATGTTTTAGAAAAGACATCTCTCAGGCTCATACAAATACCTGTTTTAACTCAATTTGAATTAAAAAAATATGTTACACGTAAGTACAAGATTATCTGCAGAAATACTTCCATTTTGACAGTTTGTTTTATTTGTTAAGATTTCAGACTATTTTGTACTGTTTCCTGAAAAGAATTTACACTTGTTTTGCTTGGTCAAGTCTGCTAGGGTACATGATCTCCGGGCCTGGTGCTGACACCATGGGAACCTGCTTTGTACTGTTTTGCGACTTGAGCTCCCTGAGGGGACCAGAGGAGGGTCTGAGGGTGAAACCAGCCTGCTGAGCCCCTCCTGTCAACCACAGGCACAACTGCAGTCTGGGCAACTGCTGATGAAGGACCATTCAGATGCTGAGGCGCTCTTCTGGCTCTCAGCATTAAAAAACCATGGTTTGCTTTCCTGCAAATGCTTGCTTCTGACGACAGTTGAACTAACAGTGCTTTCATGGGATGAGTGGATGGGGAACTGTGATTAACAGCATATTAAACAGCTGAACCCCTCTTTTATAGTTTCTTTATGTTAATTTAGTTACTTTCCAGATTAACTACATTTCTGAATTAACATTATTTTCAAACATCAACTGTCACTTACAGAATTCTTACTCTATATGCCGGGCACTATTGAGTACTTTGCATACGTTAGTTTATCACATCTTGTGACAGCTATGAGGTCAATTCTGGGACTGTTCCCATTTTACTCATGACAAAACAGAGGCACAGAGAAATCAAAGCAGTTAGTTAAATCATCACTAGCAAGACATGAAACCAGGATTCAAGCCAAAGTCTGGCTCCAAGTCAATGCTCACAACCACAACACTACACTTAGTTCATGTCTTATAACTCACTAGACTTGGTCTAGGTGGGTGCCTGGAAACAGATGGAGTGGAACCCAAGTCTGCAGGAAGGTGTCCGGTGAGCACACTTCTATCTGCCTTGCTACTTCACCCCTTCAAACATGACCTTACTCAGCTGATACCCAGTGTTCTCAGCTGTTTCTCCCATGCATCTCCAACCCACCAAAACCTATTTCTTTGCCCTGGTTCTTTTATAGCCATATATTTTCTCCCTATCCCCAAGCTCCCCACCCCAAAGAGTTTCTCCTATTTCCTGTGTTCCCATTCTGTTCTCATTTAGGGAATCTGTACAGGGAGCCACAACAGTGCAGTTTGATTCCATCCCAAGTACTGGAGTCTATCCCAAAGAGGGGTGTGGGGGTGGGCACGGCACAACAGGGTCTCTGGAAGTTAGTAGCAGGGCAGCCTTTGGCCTTGAGCAAGAGCCAGCACTTGGCACACAGAGGAAGATGCAGAGGACAGGCTTACAGGGTGGTGATGGAGTCAAGGCTCATGATGAGTTTTACAGGCCAAAACAATAGCCAGAAACCACTAGGGCTACATGCAAGTCCTGAATTTTGATTTAGATATCAAATTACATGATCGTAGAAGTAGACTTATCTATGGTTCAAGAGCAAGAGGCATGACTTAAGAGTCAATGAATTCAATAATTCACATTTGATGTGAGAATTACAAGTAGTTTTATTTTCTTCTTTATTCATTCTTTCATGTTTCCCCAAGGCATTCTCCAATGACTAGATGTTAGGTTTTTATATTCAGAACACTAACAAATTCTACAGAAGCTCAATGCCAGGTATAACATTATATATGGAGGTACTAAAGGGCAGTTTGGGGCTTTGCTATGCAGAGAGAATATCTCAGAAGCTACATTGTGAGGTCTTGGCTGACTTGGGATGCATGAGAGCCAAGGAAGGCAGGATGAAAAAGGGACTGGAAATCCAATTTTATGAGGTGAAAGAATGACAGAATTTCTAGGCTGAAGAGTAAATATTTATGGGAAAGGGTAACTCTTAAAAACTGTGGATAGTAATATCTTATGTTGTTCTTCAGGGCAATATAAATCAACGTATCAAAATCCTAGGAAGCTATCTTTCATTCAATCCAACTATAGGAAATATTTTTCATTTAATACAGATACACACAAAGAAATGAAACTGGGCGATTCTTGGGAGCAGTGAGCTCCCTCCTACTTAAGGTGTTTGGCAAATGCCAGGCATTATATTTTGGTTATTACCCTCAAGATTCTTGCTTTCACCCACCTTGCCCTCAGCTCGGACGCCTGCAATCGCCATGTATTGTGTTATGTCATGGCGATATGAACACAATTTCATAAGGCAGGATCTTGTCCTTTATCAGTGCATACTCCATAGAAGAGACAAAACAACCGTGTGCTCTCCCAAGGGAGAGGGATTTACAATAAACACAGATTCTTCAAACTTTGAGGAGCTATCAGTCTTTCCCTGTCATCTGGGAAAGCATGAAGCTGAGTTAGGCTCCACAGGACATAGTTAGAGTCAGGAATCATCCCTTAACCACACAAAATGACTACCGTTCTGTGAGGGTAAGGACCAGACGGGATGCCGGAAGTCTCCCACATAATCGACTGCCTGTTGTTTGATCTTCTGTAACTTTTTGATGACTTCCCAAATCGAGTTTTAAAATCATCTGGAGCCTTTTTTTAATAAGAAGTGTAGAATCCGAAATAATCAGGACCTTCATAGAAGAAGAGCCTGGCCAGAAGTTAGAAACTTGAAGGTTCTCTTTATAAATATTGAAGGGTTATATTGTCACAGAGCATAGTTTATGTATTTGTTAAATACACTTCAACTGATGGGCATTAATATACCGAAAATGTACATACCTCATATGTGTACAGCTTAGCCCATTTTCTGACCATTAACAAGAGCAAATCAAGAATAAAAATGTAATCAGCACACCAAAGGTCACCGTAGCCACCATTCTCCCAAGTTCTACTGATACAAATTAGTCTTGTCTGCTTTGGGTCTTCATAGAGAAGCAATTGCATGGTGTGTGCTTGTTGGAGCTTGGGAGCTGTGTTCAACATTATGCTTGGAAACACCACCTGTATTGGTGCATATTATGCTGCTGTTGTATTGCATGGTGTTATATCGTAAGGACGTCCCATCATTTATTTACTCCTTCTTCTAGACTTGATGGACATTTGGGTAATTTCTAGCTTGGGGATCTTATGGATAGTGTTATGATAATTTCTGTATTGCTGTTCCTATATGGTCATTTATCTTGAGCATGTAACCGAAGCATAAATGCTAAAGCATGTAGTACTAAAATATTCCATTTAATTAGATGCTGAAAATGTTTTTCTAGAATGATTTTACCTATTTACACTCATCACAGTAAAACATAATTCTACATGCTCCTTTCCAACATTCAGCTATTGATGGTCTTTTCAAGCTTCTAACCGTGTGTGGCAGTAATATATTTACTTGTCTCTGGTACGTGGTGAGATTGAGCCCTTGTAGCTAATGTGCATCACCCATTTGCATATTCTATTCTGAAAGATGTTTATTTAATTATTTGGGTTCATTTTTCTATTGTTATCTGTCTTTTGCTATGGTTTTGTAGAAGCTCATCTCCGTTCGGGATGACATTTATTTTTGTGTTACAAATATCTTCCAATTTGTGCCTGGCATTTTTATTTTGATAACAGTGTCATCTGAGGAATGGAAGTTCTTTATTTTAATTTTGCCCAGTTGATCAACTCTTTTCTCAAATACAGGTGTTCTACCTGGGATATATGCCTGCCTGAAATCATAAAGATACGATTCTAAGTTACTTTCTAAAAGCTTTTTTTGCTGTCAACTTTTACCCCTGGATTGACAATCTATCTAGACCTTATGCTTGTTATAGCGTGAGGAATGAATCAATATTACTTTTTCCATATGAATAGCCAATTGGCCATGCGTCATTTATTGCAAATGACAGCCTTTCCCTGTGGAATTATAGTGACACTGTTGTCACAAATCAAGTACCTAATGTGTGTGGGTTTGTTCTGGACTCAATCACGTTCAACTTATTAACATGGTCTGGATTATTAGAACTGTATCGATTACACAGAGTCAGGGCATTGAGAGGACTACAGGGCTGCACGGAGTGCATTCATGTGCAGCTGTCATAAAGATAAATGGTTCAGGGAGCAGGAGCAGAAGGACGCATGGAAAGACCAGAGAGCCACGATATTCCAGGAACAGAATATGCCCCTTCCTCTGTTGTGCAGCATGAGTCTCAGCACCAGCCTCCACGTTAGGTGCCCGGTCATGGGGAGCCGAGGTGCAAGGTTACTGAGCAAACTTTTCCTAGGTTACCTGGACCCTCTGCTCAGTTTATAGGCTGAAATCAGTCCTCAGTTAAGGTTCTGAGTCCTCTTGCAAGCTCCCTGGTATTTGGCAGAGTTCATTTCCTCAATTGTCCAATGGAGGTCCCTATTTTCTTCCTGATTGTTAGCGAGAGGGTATTCTCAGCCCAACCCCATTCACCAGCAGTTCACAGAACAGCTGCTTGCTTGCTCCCAAGAGGGCAGCAAGAATCTGTTATCTGCCTTCTTCTGCCTTTTAAAAGGCTTGCAGGGTAAATCAGATCCACCTGGGTAACCTCTGTGTCTTAAGGTCAACTGACTTGGGACTTGACATCTGGAAAATCCCTTTGCAGAAGTACCCCGATTAGTGATTGATTGAGTAGCTTGGGGACAAGGCTGTTGCAGAGGTGGGGGCTAGGGATGTCTTCAGATCCCTGCCTACCATGCACACCCTAGATGCCAGCCCATTTCACTGAACTACCTCCATTCACATCTGCAGAATCATACTTAATGGCCCCTCCTGGGTCAGTATAATTGAGCTCTCTCCTCTTTCCACATACTATGTCCTCCCTTTCTATTTTGTTTTACCTATTTTTCTAAGTCTTTTTACTAGGCTGATCACTGTTTCCCCTCCTTCTGGACTAATATCTCTTCTACGCAAACAATATGAACCAGCAGTCTTTTTCCTCAGCTTTCTTTCCTCATTAAAAAGAAATGCAGCTATTTCTAGCACTCCTAGATCAAAGATAATTTTTCCCAAGAATTTTAGAGCAATTCTGCCAATGCTGGGTTACCCAACGATCGAGTACTTACTGTTTAAAGACATCATAAAGACAACTTAAGTTTGTATTTTGGACATGGAAAAAGAAGAGTTCTCCAAGATAATGTCACATAGAAAGGAGCCACCCCAAATATGCTTCAGTTTGAGTGTGCAGAAGAGCTTTCACAGGCACACTCAGCAAATATTTGTGCTGACGGTGGCAGATAGGTAAGCCCACCAAGTCACCTGTAAATTGATATTGGTTCCAGTCTTCCACATAGTCTTTATCTTGACTATTGTTTCACACTTGAAAAACGGGGAAGCTGGTATAGACTTGAGGATAAAGATACTATGACAATGTCGGGGCATGCAGACATTTTATATTCTTGGTATTCTGGCCACTTTTCCACGGAGCACTGCTCTGTATCGGCCGATTCAAAGCAAGGGCCCCAATCGTCTTAGCTTGTTGCACGGCATGAGTCTTTACCTCATAGTGGACAGGGCTTTTACTATTAAAGGCACCATTTGGTTGTTGATGTTTAGTTCTTGAGATTCTATGTGTCATCCCCAAGGTCTATCAGCTTCTCTCCTTACCCAGAATGGACTATTAAATGGGAGATGTGCGTGTGTGAATACACCTGCATTTCACATATCCTTAATTAAAGCCAAAACTTCTTGATGATTCCCGTGGCCAATTAAAACAGGATGAAGAGGAAATTTGTACAGCAGCCTCTTTCCCCTAGTGGCTCGCATAATGGGAAAGCCCTCCCTTCAGACCTCCACATCTACTCCTACAATACATTCTGCCAAGAGGACACAACTTCATACACCGTACACTTCTAACTTGATTAAATTTCTTTTTGGCTTTTCATTAGCAAGTTTTAGTATGGAATTACATTCTTTACTACTGTTCAGAAATCTCAATCATGTTTTTTGGTTTGTTTGTTTGTTTGTTTTGTTTTGTTCTTACTAACCCAGCTACTCTCCCCAAATTAGGGCAAATGGCATCAGGTCCTCTTCTGCAAGAGAGGGTCCCTCAAGAAACCCTGAAATTCTCTCATTCAGAATCATCAGTCTTCCCTTCACCTCACCTGTACTAATCATCTCTGGAACTGGAGGAATGCAGATTTCTCTTGTGTGTCGTTAGATTTTTCCATTCATCAAGGCTAGGGTAAACTGAGCAAGGCTGATACAGGTTTTGTTTGTTGGCTTCTTTGTCTTATGGGTTGAGCTGTTGATAGAGCAGTCAGACTCCTCGTCTTTCATAGTGATTATTACGGTTGTAGTAGTGACTGCACTGTCCGTTCCCTTTTTGGGCCATGCTTAATTAAACATCTGAACACTTCTACCCAATTTAATTGTTCTGGATGTTGAAGGTTCTTTTATTGTTGCTGCTACCATTCTGGGGAATAATTTTTATCCCTCTTTTTAATTTTTCCTACAATTCAACCCCATTTACAAGGTCAGTAGCCCCAGAAGGAGTAATCCATGTGGCATATAAGGAAATGTCCTCTTTGCAAGATCATTTTAGGCACCCCCACTTCTATGGAGCTCACCAGATTAGGAGTTTGTTCATCTACATTATTCTGAAAATAATGTAGCTAATTGGGTGCCCTTTACAATAACTAAGACACTCTTCTCTTTAGTGCTATCTAATGCAAGGAAAATAGCATCTTCATCACCAATGTGAAACGTCCATTTCAGCAGTGCCCTATCAAGAAGCTATGGATCCGCCTCAAAAAGCAGCTTTATTCTCTGACTGAAGATCCAGTGATTCAAGCACAGGTGTGTTCTTTCTGTGATTCTTGGTAAGACAAGGATCAACTGCAGGCAATACCCCTTTACAAATGGTGTTGTCAGCCACGGTCTGTGGGATCTGGTCTCCTTGGGACCATTCCCAGTTAACTCTCATTTCCACTCAATCAGCCAAGCCATCCAGCCAAGATTCCAAGTTCCTGATTGACTTTGCTTCTCTCTGAATCTCTCTCTCTCTCTCTTTTTTAAAAGATTTTATTTATTTATTTGACAGAGAGAGATCACAAGTAAGCAGAGAGGCAGGCAGAGATCTGAATCTCTCTTTTAATCACTTAGCTATTTTACCCATTTCTGAAGTTGACCTCTCCAAGGTCTATTGATGCAAATGTTTTCTTTCGCTCAGTCATCTCAGCCTGTGAGTCGCCTCAACCTAGAAATTATCTGGGAGTTCATCTACTGCCCCAGGAGTGCTCTCTGCACACCTTTATCATTTTGCTTCCCAAACAAGGCTCCACTTCCTGTTCTGTTTCCTCTCCATTTCCTGTTCTGTCTCAGCTGTCCCCATAATGAAGGTCTGTTGTGTCCCAGAAGGATTTCTTTGAGCTCTCCTGCTCCATCCCACCCACAGAACATTGCTGCAGTGCACTCAGAGTAGGCATAGGGCACCTTGCTGGAATTCGTCTCTGTCCTTTGCCCTGTGGACAGCATCTCTGAGTTCTCTTCCTTGCAAATGGTGAAGCCCCGGGATGCCTTGAAGTTTCACTATGCTCTCAGCCTCTGTTTGTAACTTTTGCGATTGCTATGTTGCATTTGGTAAGGGCCCTGGGCAATCAGCAATGTTGCTGCATTTCCAGCTTTTTGTAGACTTGCCTCTGGGGAGGACAACAGGCTAGAAGGGCCTCCACTGCAGCTCCATTGTCCTTGTTCTAGCTCCTTTGCATCAAGTAAGACCCTGCTTAAGAGGCATCTCTCTCAACACTTTCTTTCCCAGCCCACAGCCTTCCATGCACTGCTGCTTTAGACTGAAGAAAAAAAGTTGTGTTTGCCTCAGAGGTGGAACACCCTTTGCTCTCTTGCTCTGTACTCAGCTTCAGCATGCTCCCACCATAGACTCCATATGAGCCACAGAGATCACTGGCGGGAAGCAGCCAGCCTGATTTGTGACTGTTGCCCCTCAAGGTCCCAGTGTGTCATACCGGCCCTGGAACATGCATTAGAAGTTTGAAAGGTTTCTCCTCACCATCGTTTATGGCAGTGCCACCTCCTCCCATGCTCACCCAGCACATCCTTTTACCAAAAGAGGAAATCTAACATACACTTCACGTCTTGTTAAAAAATTCATTCAGAATGAGCCCTAGTATTAAATGTGAAATGTAAAATTATACGACCCCTGGAAGAAAACAAAACAGTAGAAAAAATGGGCATGACCTTGTCTTGGAGGACAGTTTTTAGATATGCAACAAACCAGAAGTGGTAAAAATATCAATTGGACTTTATCAAAAATAAAAATGATTGGTGTGTTTAAGACACTGTTATGAGAATAAAAAGACTGGGAGAGAATTTTTGCAAATCCTATTTCTGATAAAGGACTTGTATATAGAATGTATAAAATAGTATTAAAACTGATCAATATTCAAACAACCCATTTTATTTTTTCTTTTTAAAGATTTTATTTATTTATTTGACAGACAGAGATCACAAGTAGGCAGAGAGGCAGAGAGAGAGAAGAGGAAGCAGGCCCCCACTGAGCAGGGAGCCCGATGTGGGGCTTGATCCCAGGACCCTGAGATCATGACCTGAGCCGAAGGCAGAGACTTTAACCCACTGAGCCACCCAGGTGCCCTCAAACAACCCATTTTAAAAATGAGCTGCTCACAAATGACTTATTTTAAATATAAGAGCACAATGATATCTTTTTCTTGTTCAGGTGTGGGAAGTCATAGGAGACTTAATATTATCTTTTCAACAAGAATAATTGGGATAAATTATATGATCTTCATTTATTAAAACCTGTAAGAGAGTTTAGGATAAAAGAAACATTTTATATATATAAAGCTAAAATCCAGAAAGTGGTGACCTTTCATAAAAGAGAAGTTCTTTCATTAGGTAAAAACACATTTGTACTGATTAAGTCTACTTTTATCATTATGTTATATTCCTCTTTAGGTCTAATAATCCTCCTCTTAAATTTCACTTTGTTAGAAATATCCTTCAGTTAAAGAGTTCATGGTCTATCTCACTCTAGTCTTCTACCTTTTAAAAAGAAAATAAAAGATTTATTTCTTCATTTTGAAGGGAGAGTGTGCAGTGGGGGAGGGGAGCAGAGATAGAAGGAGAAATGATGTTAAGCAGGCTCCTTGCTGAGTGTGGAGCCCAACGTGGGGCTCAGTCTCATAATGCTGAGATCATGACCTGAGTGAAAACCAAGAGTCAGATGCTTAACCAGTTGTGCCACCCAGGCAGCCCTACTTTTAACCTTCTTAAAGGAAGTGCATTTCTTGTAGACAAACTATATGTGAGTGTTACTCTTTTTATACAATCTGGCAATCTTTATATTTTAAATGGTATGTTTAGACCATTAACATTTAAAATTATGATTGATATGGTTGGACTATAATCTATTGTCTAGTTAGTTACTTCCTATTTGTTCCATTTGTTCTGTGATTTTTTTTCCTCTATCAGCCTTACTTGTTGTTGTTGTTTTTAAAGATTTTATTTATTTACTTGTTAGAGAGAGAGAGAGAGAACCAGCAGACAGAGTGGTAGGCAGAGGCAGAGGGAGAAGCAGGCTCCCTGCCTAGCAAGGAGCTCGACGTGGAACTTGATCCCAGGATGCTGGGATCATGACCTGAGCCAAAGGTAGATGCTTCACCAACTGAGCCACCCAGGCGTCCCTAGCCTTACTTGTTTTTATTGAGCACTTTTGGAATATATTTTATCTCTTCTATTTACTTATTATTTATAAATCTTTTAAAAATAGTTTAGCAGTTATCCTAGGGTTTATATCATACATTTCTAAGTAAGTGGAGTCTACCATCAAATAATGCTATATTGTTTTATATATAATAAAAGGACATCATAATAATATATTCCCTATATCTCTCCTCCCATCCCTTATGTTGTTTTCATTATGTATTTCAGTTTTACATAAGGTGCAAACATGCATCCCTTTATTCCCAATATTGCTTTAAGTAGCTAATTATCTTTTAGAGCAATTAAAATAAAGTTATTTTATCTTCATTGAGTTGCTTTCTGATATTCTTCTTTGTGAAGATCCACATTTCTGACAAATATCATATTTCTCCTACTTGAAAAACTTCTGCTAACATATCTTATAGACCAAGCCTACTGTCTTCAGTTTTTGTTTGTCCAGGAATTTATTTCTTTGAAAGGGTATCTTCTCTAGGTACAAAATTCTGGTTGGCAGTTTCTTTTGTTGTTAGTGCTCTAAAATGTCCTTCCATTGTCTTCTTGCTTGTATACTTTATGACAAAAACTCTTCTTATATCCCTTTGTGGATAAAGTGCTCCTTTCCTGCTGTTCTACCCTCTGGCTGCCTGGATAGTTTTCTTTTGTACTTTGTTTTTCAGCATTGTGACTGTGATATGCCCAATTGTGAGTATTTTGCCATGTGCCCTGCTTTATGTTCTCTCAGTTTTTCAGATCTATAGTTTGTTGTTTGTCACTAATATAAGAAAATTCCGGTCTTTACATCTCTAAATATTTCTTCTCTTTTCCTGCTGGGACTCTTATTACCTGTGTATGAAGCCATGTCCCCCACCCCCACCCCATAACCCTGTTATTTCTATTTTTTCATTTTTTCTCTTTGAATTTAAGTTTAGCTAATTTCTATTCACTTATGTTCAAGTTAACTCATAATTTTCCTAGGCTGTGTGGAATCAACCAAAGAGCCAGTTGAAAACATTCTTCATCTCCTCTCAAACTACTCTGTTTTTGATTTCCAGAATTTCAACCTGATTTTTTCTTTAGTTTCAACCTCTGCTGACATTACCCATTTGATCTTGCGTCTTGTCTATCTTTCCCATTAATCTTTAATGTGACAATCACAGTTATTTTTAAATCCCTATCTTACATTTTTAATTTTGTGTCATTTTTGAGTCTCCTTCTGAAAATTTCTTTTTCTTTTCTGATTGGGTTTTTATTACCTTTTTAAAATCCACATAATACATTATAAAAATTTATTATGTTATATATGACAGATGATGAAGTTAAACGGTTTTTATTTCTATTATTTTTAAAATCACCAAATACTAATCCTTTTAGAATTATGCCTAGTTCTATACTTCCATGTGCCATTCTTTTTATTCAGCCTAAAAGACTCCCTTTGGTGCTCATTGCAGTATAGTTCTGCTATTAATAACTTCTCCCAGTTTTGTTTATTTGTTCATTTTTTTGTTTTTGTGTGTGTGTGTGTGCTTTTTTGTTGTTTTGTTTTTCTGTCTGATAGTGACTCTTCTTTCGGTTCAAAAAAATTTGGGGTGCCTGGGTGGCTCGGTGGGTTAAAGC